>JADBJO010004831.1:10000-25000 GCA_016801955.1 Conus betulinus
TCACTTGCAATAGAGGAAGCAAAAGAAAAATGGAGAAAAAAGAAAGAAAAGAAAGAAAACAAAAGGAAAGAAGAAAAGGAAAGAAAAAAAAGAAGAGAGGTACAAATACACAGATTGACATACAGGCAGACAGATAGACCGACCGACAGACAGACAAATGGACAGAGACAGAGACAGACAGACAGACAGACAGAGAAACAGACAGACAGACAGACAGAGACAGAAACAGAGAGAAAGTGCATCAGTGTGTGGCATTTTTAATTTACTAATCGGATCCTGATTCCACATTGTGTCCCACCACCACCCCACCACCACCACCCCACCACTCACCTCCACATTTTACAGGAGCCGGAGAAATCATCGTCACATCGACCACAGACCTCCCTCCTCGAACCCAACCTTCCCCATTCTCTCTGTCTTGTTGCACGTGCATTGTGTGACGTAGTAGGGGCCACAAAGAGCACTCTTTGGAAAGAATCAGCGAAGAAAAGGGCTATTCAGAGTGGCGTCGTTGCGCCATTAAAATCGGGCGGCCATTGTTGCCAAAATGGAGATCCGGCCTCTGTGCTGACAGGTTTTCATTGAAAGTGAGCTGTTTTCAAGTTGTTTAGTTTGGCTGGCACTGTGTGTGTCCCCAGCAATGTAGGGTGCCGAGGGGTGATGGCTCATGTAAGCCTTATACCCATTGATTAGATGGTGTTGATGTGGAGTGGGAGACTGTTGTGGTGCATGGGTGGATTTTTGTTGTTGTTGTTCTCGAATTATAGTTTACACACACACACACACACACACACACACACACACACACACACACACACACACACACACACACACAGTGTGTGTGTGTGTGTGTGTGTGTGTGTGTGTGTGTGTGTGTGATATCTTAGATGGATCTTATAACTGTTGGCACTTGAAAACGACACTGAATGTGATGAACAAAAGACTGCACTTCTGAACAGTTTCTGCTCTCTAGATTGCCACCAAGGAACTATCATAAAGAACGTCTACAGCAATGTCCCAGTAGGGAAAAGAACCAAATAGCTGCAGAATTCTATCGGATTTTCTTTTCACAAAATTGTTGCTGTCAGCTGTTGAGAATGACTTGACTGGGAACTGTTCTTTGAAAGGATGCTGAGACAAATTGTGATGACTTAACGTTCGTTCTCTGCCTGGATACTTAGTGTTCTTTATATGCTGACGTCTGAAAGTGTATGATTTCAGTCTACAGCATACAGTATTAACATAATCCATTTTGATTTACAGAAGGCTGTCGCACAAATGTGTGTTCATCTCTCATAGAGCCAGAACGATTCTCTGTGCATGTGTGTATAAGTTTTTTCTCACGTGTCTTTTCAATGATGGTTATGTAGTCAGGAATATTCGTTTGAGCAAAGAATAGGAAAGAGGTTAGGAGCAGGTAGGTCAGGAGTGTAATGGCAATTTTTCTTCAGCTAATTTTCCCATCAGTCTATGTTATATCCAGTGGAAATCACACAGACCATAATTTTATCTACAGAGGCTTTCGTTACAGAAAGCTCTGATCAAATTACATTCAGAAACAGCACACTCAAGTTCTAATGGATGAGCCATATAAGACTTTTTTCTTCATATGTCACTCCAGAGCTTTTAGACCCAGTCAATGAATCATGTAGTCCAAACGGTTTTGAATAAATGCTAAAAAATCATATTACTTCATTATAATTAACAAATTTCCACTTCCTTAAAGAACAAATCCCAGGGATCAATACTTCATTGTGTTTAGTAGACGGGATGTGTGCCCCAGGGTGCATTGCTTTGCGTGTGTTCGTGGCGTGGCATTACTCTATCTGTTAACAAAACCAGAAAGTCATTGTATTGTACAGATACTCTGCTCTCAGGAAAACAGTCAATAACTGGTATCACGAAATCTATAGCGACAAGAAACTGGCACATCAAAATTAATCAGATTGGCGAGGATACTGAAAAGAATAGTTTAAGATTTTCCAGGTATACTTTGACACACTTACCACCAATTTAGTACTTCTTTGTAAATTGCCGCAAGACAAGTATGTGTTCAATCACACTGCACCAGCATCCTCTATTCACAGTGAAGAATTCAGCATAGCAAACGTTTTAACTGGCAACAGAACCTAACATGCGTAGAACTGGACTTTGCAAAAAGCTGGTGAACTAAGACCCCAGTCTTCAGAGCGGCCACACAAAGCGAAACAAAAGGAGCTTTGCGTTCTTTTCTCTCCCTGTCAGACCCCTTCCCCCGGCACAAAAGGGAGAGAAATAGGATCTGGGTTCCCGACAAAAGCCAGTGGAATTGATCGACAGGAACCAGCATCTTTTCTCCCTTCCTCCAACTTTGACAGGGAAAGGCTAGATCTGGCATTTCGACAAATCCACGTGTGTATGGTGTTGCGCTGTTATATTATGTAGCATTCTGAATACATGTATTTTGTCGTGTTTTTTTTTATCCCAGTTTTGTGTCGTATTATAGTATACAGTGTTGAGCTGCTGAATGTTTTGGGTGCCTTTGCGTTGCGTTTGTTGGGTTACAATGCAATGCATTCTATTGAACAGTGAAATGTTGTGCGTGCGTGCGTGCCATCGTCTCTCTCTCTCTCTCTCTCTCTCTCTCTCTTCTCTCTCTCTCTCTCTCTCTCTCTCTCTCTCTCTCTTAGTCATCCCGTAAATATGCATGTGACGATAGTCTACATACGTTTTCCATCCATGTACCTGCCTCGTTTCCTTCGCCTCCATGATTCACTCATTTGATGTCTCTCTGTAAATTGTAACTTTTTCTTACGTCTAATTGTATAAGCTGCAGGTTGGATGCTTTGCTGAATTTTGCAAAGTTTTTGCGATTATTAGAAGAGTAATCGAAATTCACTTGCTGGGGGAGCATAGAATGTTAGATTCTGATAGCATTTCATTAATACAGATACGTATTGACAAAGGGATGAGGAAATAAAGATAGTTTAAAATCCCATTGACTTGTTAACATAGGTGCATGGAACTACTAGAAGTTCAATGTAGCTCAGATATATTAAGACAGAAGGCGAAGCCAATTTCTCTCCATCCAACACCTTAACCGTCCTTGACCTGAATTAGGTACCTGTTTACTGCTGGTAGGCATGAATGTTTCCGAGCCATACAATCCAGACTTTGAAGTGATTCAAACTCACCACCAGAAGCGCTGGAAGCAAACAATCGGTTTGTCTGTGAACCTTTCTAGAAGACAGAGGAACATTAATCTGTGTAGGACTGAGAAGAGCTGAGCATAGAGATGATAGTGGTGAGAACTGGAAAGAAGAACGATGGCAGAAAAGGTAGCAGGGTGCTGAGGGGATGACTTCAAGGGCATGGGAAGGGTCGAAAAAAAAATGTTTCATGTCAAAAAATGAATTTACAGAATTTCAGGTAGAAGTGGTTTTCTGAATGTAGATTTAAACGATCAGTTATATCTTCAACTTTCCACTTATTTCTCAACAGAGTTACCACCGGTCTGTTGTGAGAAACTGAAGTTAGAAACACAAATCGCCCTGATGAAGTAAGATGACACATCCGCAAGACGACAATACAAAGAGAGACAAAGAGAGCTTTCCATTCTCTTCTTCTCCATGTCAGGCTCCATCCCCTGACACAATGGGGGGACAAATAGGATCAGGGTCCCACACAAAGGCCAGCACAGAATGACCCGGTGGGGGCCAGCATCTCTCCCAGCACTCTGACAGCACAGAAAAGGACAAATGCATGGAAGGGTGACGGGGTGGGAGAGCGTGTGGCATGGGGTAAAACGTTACTGTTTTGTTGTGTTATATGATATCGTGTTGTGTAGTGAAGTCCTGCACTGCATTGGGTGTTGCTATCTTTCAACGTATACTGCATTGCATTGCCTGTGATTTAGTTGAGAGAGAGAGAGAGAGAGAGAGAGAGAGAGAGAGAGAGAGAGAGAGAGAGAGAGAGAGAGATGATCATCAAAGCAGATCATTTTTTTGAATTTTCGTATGTGAGCCTGCTACCATGTTCTGTTCTCCACCCCCCTCAAACCCTCCCACATCGTTGGACTATATAGGAGCCACAGGCAACCAATCTTCATGTCGATTAAAACGCTCCTTCCTCCTTACCCACCATCCCCATTTTCTCTGTCTCACTGCACGTGCATTGTGTGACGTAGCAGGGGCTGCTCGAGCTCTCAAAAGAATGAGGGAGAGAAAAGGGCTATTCAAGTTGGCGCCATTACGCCATTCAAATGGGGCAGGCATTGTTGTGAAAATGGCGGCCCAGCCTCTGTGGTTGACAGGTTCCATTGAACGTGCAGCTAAGGTTTTCATGTTATCTTTTTGGCCGGCACTGTGTGTGTCCACAACAGCCTAGGATGCTGGGGGTTATAGCTCATGTCGACCATGTTCCCATTGATTGGATGGTGGTGTGGGGAGAGGAGAGGAGGGGAATGTCATGGCATGAATGGAAGTGTTGGTGGGTCTGTGTGTATGCTCTCTTATTTTAGTCATTAGAAGTGTGTTTAAGTAGGCTTGACAGTTGCTCTGTGTGTGTGCGTGTGTGTGTGTGTGTGTGTGTGTGTGTGTGTGTGTGTGTGTATGCATATTACAGTGAATGTGTGTGTGTGTGTGTGTGTTAGATAATGTATGTGTGTGCATGTGTGTGTGTGTGTGTGTGTGTGTGTGTGTGTGTGTGTGTGTGTGTGTGTGTGTGTAAATATGCAAGAGTGTGTCTATTTCGATTTTTTTTCCCTTTTCAAACAAACATGCAAAATGTATGTTTCTGATATGTTTTAACGATGTGTGACACCAGTTAATCTAAGATAGAATAGGACTGAGTAAAAAATAATTATACGTCTTAGGCATTACTGAAGGGGTACTGAATAAAGACCGTTTTGGTCCTTTTTCTATAACACGATTCTTTCATCATTATTTCAAGTTGAATCGAATGTGCTACATGTAATATGTTGTTTCCATATCACATTCCTGGATGTGGATGGTAAATGTACATTTTGAGATCCAAATGTCTTAAAAACATTGAGTCATTTCTGGTTCTGGCATGGTTAAGCAAATGCATATTCGTTTGACGATGAACTGAAGATTAGTATTTCACTTTTGTCATGTAATTGTACATCTGCAGATTTAATACAGACAATATATTGCTTTGTGTGCATTCGTTCTATTGCTTGATTTTGTATATGAATAGAAATGATTGACACCATTTATAAATTGTTCTGGAAGCAGATTGCAGTCGCGCCATACATTCATTTTTTCCCTTTTCAAACAAACATACAAAATGTATGTATGCAATACACCTTCAGTAATGCCTAAGATGTAAAATTATTTTTTACTCAGTCCTATTCTATCTTAGATTAACTGGTGTCACACATCGTTATAAAAACGTATCAGAAACATATATTTTGTATGTTTGTTTGAAAAGGGAAAAACATGAAATGTATGGTGTGACTGCAATCTGCTTTAGAACAATTTATAAACAGTGTCATGAAATCTATGGTGAGACACCGGTACGTTATGTTCATTCAAACTGGCAAAAAGCCTCTAGAAAGTAGTGTCAGATTAGTGTTTATGCACTTTAACATTTTAACAACCAGTTGTCTAATCTTTCGTAAAATTCTTGCCAGACAGGGCCATACATGATCAATTCGCATTTGTCTAATTCATCCACAGTAAATAAGTACAAAATGGCAAACGTTTCAATTGACAGCAAAATCTCGCGAGTACGGAACTGGACAGGAATATAAGCTGGTGAACTACGACCTCAGTCTTCAGAACGACAATACAAAACGAGACAAAAGGGAGACACAGAAAACGTTGCGTTGTTTTCGTCCCCTGTCAGGCCATATCCTCTGACATAAAGGGGAGGGAAATAAGATCTGGATCCCCTATGATAGCTAGAAGAATAGATCGACGGGAATGACCGACTCTATTTCCTCATCCGACTGTGTCAGGAGGGAGGCTAGAGCTGACAAACATAGTGGTTTGTGTAGTGTTGAGCTGCTGTATTATGAAGAGTTGATGCTGCAGAGTGTCTTGCGGTTCTTGTATTACATTGTTTTGTCTTACATTGCAATGTATCGTGATGAGCCGAGAATGCTAAAGCGATATCCAGCCTCTCTCTCTCTCTCAGTTTCTGTCTGTCTGTCTGTCTGTCTGTCTGTCTGTCTGTCTGTCTGTGTCTTTCTCTGTCTCGGTCTGTTTGTCTGTTGTCTGTCTGTCTGTCTGTCTGTCTCTGTCTCTGTCTCTCTCTGTCTCTCTCTGTCTCTGTCTCTGTCTCTCTCTCTCTCTGTCTGTCTCTCTCTCTCTCTCTCTCTCTCTCTCTCTCTCTCTCTCTCCTTTTCACTTATCCTTGCTCTGTTTGTATCATTTCTTATCTTCCTGTGCATATGCATGTGATGGTTATTCATATGTGTATTTTTTTTCTTTCATGTGAAGATGTTATTCACTTGACGTCTGTTTATACGTATCTGTCTACATGTTCCAAACTGCATCTCATTTTATATTCAATTATACAAACTGCCTTTTGAAACTTTTCTTTCAGAGTTTAACAGATTATTCGAAAGATAGAGTTAAACCAAAAAATGTGGTTGTTGATGTTAGCCTTATGCATACCTTTTTTCATTCAAAGCAATTATCAGGAGTTCTTTGTGTGCTTAGAAACGAGTTTAGAAGTTAAATAGACGTTCACATTTAAAGCTTTGGGAGTTTTGGCTTCGGACATATCATTACAAGATTGATTAGGGTCGTTCCTAAACCCTTGATGTTTTTACGTTTTTAAGAGATTGATGTATATGTAGTCCAATAGTGAACAGCTTTGTAAACAGAACTGCGCTACATTTTGTCATTCTCTCTCTCTCTCTCTCTCTCTGTGTGTGTGTGTGTGTGTGTGTGTGTGTGTGTGTGTGTGTGTGTGTGTGTGTGTTCGCGTGCGTGCGTGCGTGCATGCGTGCGTGATGTGTGTTTTCAGTCCTGACTCCAGTTTCCTGTTTGCAGGCACAGAGCCAGGGGAGGAAGAGTGCAGACTGAACATTGGAAATGTCTTTCATTATCTGACAAGCTGAAAAAGATCTTTATTAATGAGGTTTAGGAATAGTCCTGTGTGTGTGTGTGTGTGTGTGTGTGTGTGTGTGTGTGTGTGTGTGTGTGTGTGTGTTTAGAAGCTTCCTTTGGCTTTAAGGGAATAAATCAAGAAAACAATACTTCAGCTGACGTAAAATGTACAACTGAGAGAGGTTACAAGCACTAGGCACGTCTTTTACATTTCAGTCACTGAACTACACTTTAAGAAATAAACGATTCGCACAAAAAGGTACAGGAAGAAAAAGAGAAAGAAAGAGGACACACACACACACACACACACACACACACACACACACACACACACACACACACACACTCACGCGCGCGCGCATACACATACAGAGAGAGAGAGAGAGAGAGAGAGAGAGAGAGAGAGAGAGAGAGAGAGAGAGCATTACACTCGTTTCATTTATAATGCACGTTTTAAGGTATGACTCGTTAAACATTCTTGGCACATTTTTGAGGAACTGTTGTCATTTATTCATTTTAAAAGACACGAATAAAGAATTCTATAGATCCCCCTGTGCTTTTTGCTTTGGACGCTTTAATAATTCAATTTTACAGGCATGTCAAGTGGTCATCAAAGGGAACTTCACAAGAATATCACAAAATGACATTCCTTTCATTAACGTTTTGTGGAGTTGGTAAAATGATGAGTATGATAGTTGTGGTCACAGTATTGCATATGTATCTTGGAAGTGTTGAGATATTTTTCGGTTTGTTTTGCTCGCTGACAAGGTTCTATTGCATCAGTTCTCATGTTATAAAGCAAATTATAATATTAACATTATCTGTGTAGCTCACCTCTTGTTGAAACCTTCTCATTAGACTTTCACAGACCGTGCATATCTTAAGTTATTTACATACAACAACTAAACTTACCACAGAAACTTGCCGTGTACACACATGTGGGAATAGTATTGTCAAAAATGCCTGACTGAAAAGATGATCTCCAGCTGTGTTTGGGGCAACAGGTAAGCCGAACAGTCTTGTAAAGTGGAAGGCAGTCCGTTCCAAACAATTGTGGTGGCAAAGCAAAAGGATCGCTCATCAGATTCTGCGTTGGATTCTCCATGAGTTTTTGACTGGGAAACGGAGAGGACGTGATGTCTGGTGTGCGCCAAGCGCAGAGGACAGGCAAGGTGGAAGTGAACAATCACAGAAATAGAAGGGAAGTGTGGCCACTTTGTAGAGATGGTAGAGATGAAGAGAAATTGAACAGGAAGCCAGCGAAGCTCCTTCAGCAGTTGAGTTACCTGATCTTGCTTTCTTTAATTCAGGATGAGTTGCACTGCGCTGTTTTAGAGATTTATTGGAGCAGGTGAATTGTTTTGCATGCAAACCACACATCACTGAACGTATATGCAGGTGAAGCTCCATATATGTTAAAGTGAGGCTAATTGCACGACATCATCCATTTCCTCTCCCTCCCCCCACCCCTCTCCCCCCGCCCCCCTCCCCCCGCCCGTACCCCCCCAATTTATGCTTTCCTGTTCTAGCATGCGTACTGCATTACAAAATAATCTAAGTGTGGAGACTCTCTAGGAAAGCTTGAAAGCAGATGGTGTTCAGATATGAAGCCACACCGCCACCACACCCCTCCAACGTATGATTGTTTAGGTCCTGAACTCCATACATTCTAAGCTGCTAGACCGCATCCACAATATGACTCCTAAATGCCCCTCTCCTACAGTTATAGCATAACCATATACGATATATACAACGAAATAAGGCAATGAGTAAACAGAACCAGCATCACCACCCTTAAAAAACAAAAAAAAAAAAAAAAAAAGAAGACAGTCATAAACAGAAAGGAATCAATTGGAATTTTGCTATATAAAAAATACCCTATGTTGAAAATGCTTTTTATATTTAATGTCCATTGAACAAACTCTGTTTATACACTAATTGGATTTTTTTAATGCGCATTGCTGCTTTTGATAATAAAGTGTACAATTTCTTATTCCTAACACCATTTACAGATTGTTCTTCCTAGAACTTGGAACAGATCACAAGCACTGTGTACAGTTATTTCTACTTGCAAATCCTGCATTGAAATGACCCATATTGGGACTTTCCAAAGCCAAACACACTAGGTGTCATGTCATGCTACTGTACTAACTCACTGACACAAGTGAAACCCTGATCTCCAGTTCAACTTTAGTTAAATACGGAATCACCTTATTCATTTAAAAAAAGGAAATATTGTAAATGTTTACCACATTTAGACCACATTATTCACACTGTCTGTCCCAATTCCTAGAATGCAACGTGCACACGCACGCACGCACGCACGCACGCAAGCACGTACACACACACACACACACACACACACACACACACACACACACACACACACACACACACACACTCTCTCTCTCTCTCTCCTCTCTCTCTCTCTCTCTCTCTCTCTCTCTCTTATTTGATACCCATTACGTCACGAATCAGTTCGTGTGTAAAATGGTCATAGGCTCCATAGAGTATATAAAAATCGTGGACACAACCTTACATTTAAGCACACACACACACACACACACACACACACACACACACACACACACACACACACAGAGAGAGAGAGAGAGAGAGAGAGAGAGAGAGAGAGAGAGAGAAAGAGAGAGAGAGACTGCAGATCCTAAATTAAACACACAATTTGATCACTATAATAAGAAAACACGTACACAGACACACTAACACTCCCATCCATACCACCTCCTTTTGCACAATAACACCAACGTCCAATCAAAGGGAACATGGTCGACATGAGCCATAACCCCCAGCGCTCAAAGCTGCCGCGGACTCGCACAGTGCCGGCCAAAAAGACAACATGAAAACCTCAGCGGCACTTTCAAAGGGAACCTGTCAACCACAGAGGCTGGGCCGTAATTTTCACAACAATGGCCGCCTTAGTTGAATGGCGTAACGGCAGCCGTGTGAATAGCCCTTTTCTTCCTTCATTCTTTTGAGAATTCGCACGGCCCCTTCTACGTCACACAATGGACGTGAGAGAGAGAGAGAGAGAGAGAGAGAGAGAGAGAGAGAGAGAGAGAGAGGGAGGGAGAGAGAGAGAGAGAGAGAGAGAGAGAGAGAGAGAGAGAGAACTGGGGCAGGAGGGGGGTAGTCTATGATCGACCTGACGATTGATCGCACATGGCTCTTTGTATAGTCCAGTGGTGTTGGGAGAGGTGAGATGGAGACCAAAGCGTGATAGCCAGTAAGTAAATTCAAAATATTCTACTTTGCTGCTCTCTCTCTGTCTCTGCCTCTGTCTCTCTGTCTCTGTCTCTCTCTCTCTCTCTCTCTCGTAAAAAATATTTTCGTTTCTCTATTACAAGAAAAGCGACTAGATTCGAAGACAAATTCAGCTGTATTGTTTTTCATAACTATGATGTTGGTGGCAATGATGATGGTTAAAAGATTCTTATTTTAATGAAGTGGTAGTGAGAAGCGAATATATTTAACAGACCAGGCAATGCTTTTAAAGGTGTTTTGACTTCTCTACTAAGTTTTAGGAAATGGGTAAAGGTAGATGAATAAACATACATCAATTGAGATCATAGACTTTTAATCTTTCAGGATAACATGCTTTATTTACTGCAAACATAGATGTATTTGTGAATGTGCAATATATAAAATGATGCATGTGTGTATGTGGTTGGTCCATATATGTGAGTTTATAGCTTTCAGGTCCTAGCACAATCTAGAATGTCTGGTGTGATGTCTATATTGTGCTTTCATTGCTTGCGATGGTAAAAATGCTGGAAATAAGTGAGCATTGTGACACTGTTGATGTTTCAGTTCTTTTGCTCTTCAGCTACTTTGTTTCAACTGTTCAGTTCGCAAAAAAAATTAAATAATTGCAATAAAACGTAGAAAATGCCAAATCCACGTGTCAACGATCCCAAAGCAAGACAAAGAGAAACTTTCTCTTCTCTCCATGTCAGGCTCCATCCCCTGACACAATGGGGGGACAAATAGAATCAGGGCCCCGCACAAAGGCCAACAGAATGGACCGGGTGGGGGGGGGGGGGGGGGGGGGGGGGGGGGGGGGGGGGCAGCATCTCTCCCAGCACTCTGACAGCACAGAAAGGACAGAGGGGGCACGGGGCAAACGTAACTGTGTTGCGTTGTGTGATGCTGTGTTACGTGATGTGGTCTTGTACTGCAGTGTGTTGTGTCACTATCGCTTGAGACAAGACACGCGCACTTATTTCTTATATACACATTCTGCCGTCAAATTTGTGTGTCAATACAAAGAATGTCTGGTCCCTCAAAGCCCATCGGCTATGAAAGTCTTTGCTGCCTCAGAGCAACACGTGGTGACCTGGTCTGTAACCAGACAAGTCAACAGAGAAAGAGAAAGTACATTAAACACTTTAACCACAGAGGAGGGGTAACACTAACTGAGCAAGATTTCCCTTTGTGTGTACAATACGTCGAAGGAATCAACTCGAAAATGATGTACAAATAAACGATCGTTTAATGACTTTGACAACTGCAGATCCCTACAAATGAAATAAAGATATGTTCTAAGAACTTGGAGTTCGCACACAACACACTACTTTCGATTGCCCAGTGAATTTTACTTGTACAATTTTACTGTCTCTACCAGCGTGATAGTGAACTTTGGGAAGAGAATTTAGCCATGGTAGAGTTTAGTAAGAGATGGGAGCACAACCATACAGGAGAATCAACACATCATCAGGCATGACTGATCAGGAGAGCATGTGAACTCAAACTACGAGTTTTAAGATAGGAAGAAAATAAAACCAAAATGTATGGACTTAAACGTGTAGGCTAACAAACGAAAATCTGTGAGAGAAGATATGTGTTAACCCCTGGATATTTGTTACAATGTCAATGTCAAGTTGAGTTGGTCTATAGTTTATGTATCAGTTGATAACATCAAGTATTTCAGTGCCGAATTTTTGCAGAGCGCAGGAGTGAGCAGCAATATTTAGCATTTGTTTTAAGTATTTTTGCCACTTACACTACATAGAAAATTATTACTTTTAGAATTTCTTCTAATGCTCATTATGACAATATTCATGCACCACTGCATAGTGTGTAATTTGTATATACGCGCGAGTGCGCATATATGTGTGTGTGTGTGTGTGTGTGTGTGTGTGTGTGTGTGTGTGTGTGTGTGTGTGTGTGTGTGTTTCTTCTTCTTCTTCTTCTTCTTCTTCTGTTCTGCCATGCTGTCTCTATCTGTCTGTCTTGTCTGTCTGTCTGTCTGTCTCTCTCTCTTTCTCTATCTATCTAATTATCTATCTAATTATCTATCTATCTATCTATCTATCTATCTATCTATCTATCTATCTATCTATCTATCTATCTATCTATCTATCTCACAGACACAAACGCAAAAAACACAATGAAAAGATAAAACCTTCAAGAATTCTAGTTCTGCCAAAAGTCTGCTTAAGACATTGATGGGATAGGATAGGAAACGAAAGGATAGCACAAACTGTTATATTATACGATATGGTGTGACATCATGACATATGATATATGCCTTATATGATATGATACGATATTACATATGATGTGATATCATATATGATGTGATGTGTGGTACAAAATAACATAATATGACTTGATATGACATGATATGATATGATATAATACTATATAATGTATTATATGATTGAAATGATATCATATGATGTATGATGTGGTCGAATATGATCTGATATGTATTATATGATTGAAATGATATAATATGATGTATGATACGGTCGATATGATATGAGATGCTATGATATAATATGATTTGGTATGCTATGATATACTATGCCATGATATGACATGATATGATTTTATATGATGCGATACGATTTAATGTGATATGATATGATAGGAAATGATGTGATATGGTATCTTATGGTATGATATTATTTGACATGACACAATATGATATGATATGACATGATATGATACGATACGATACGATGTATGTTGTGATATGATATGATATGACATGATATGATATGACATGACATGACATGACATGACATGACATGATATGATATGATATGATATGATATGATATGACATGATCTAACATGATATAACACGATACAATATGATATGATCTTATAAAATAGGATAGGATAGGATGCAAGACGATGCGATGCGGTGCGGTGCAATACGACACGATAGGATACGATGCCAGACGATAGGATAGGAAAAGAAATGATACAGAATATGAAAAGCAGATAAGTGAATACACAATGGTAGTGCATTCAACATATATGTTACGTGTATTAAAGATCAGCTGAGAGTACTGCTCTCGGTGTGCTACGTTTCCATGATTTCGAAGAGATGGCAAAAAGTTATTGACCGAGGACAGAACATGGAACAAGGAATCCTGGTGTTCTGCTATGGTGGAGAACACATACACACAATCCCGCGCGCACGCTCACACACACACACACACACACACACACACACACACACACACACACACACACACACACACATACACACACACACACACGTGCGCGCGCGCACGCACGCACGAACGCACGCACGAACGCATACGCATACACATTACAACACAAACAGGAGCCCATAATTACAGAACGGCAAGGTCAGGTGGCACAGTAAAGTATCTTTTATAACATAATTACTTTAAATTTGCGTCCTTTTAAAGAGACGAGTATATTACACGTTGAATTTGAATGACAAAGTCTGTCACCAATACTTCAAGCAAAATAAAAGAGAGAGAGACGAATAGAGACAGAGGAAAGATAGAGAAAAGAGGGATGGGGTGGTGGATAAAGGGAATATCGGGGGGGGGGGGGGGGGGGGGGGGGGGGGGGGGGGGGAAGGGGGGTTAACGTGGCCAGGCAGTGTGTGTGTGTGTGTGTGTGTGTGTGTGTGTGTGTGTGTGTGTGTGTGTGTGTGCGTTGTGTTGTGTCCAATACAGTAGAATGTATTGCAATACAGTAAAATAAGCCACATCTGACTACAACATAAAGCAACACAACACAACGTTATGTGACAATTCAAAACAGTTTTATTTCCCCTCATTCAGCTTTGTCCTTGCCCCATGGTAAAGTTGGAGAAAGGGGGGGAGGGGAGACGATGCTAGTCCCCACCAGACCATTCCTCTGCCTTTGTAGGCTGACCCAGGTCCTATTTCTCTCCCCTTTGTGTTGGGGGATGGGGTCTGACAGGGAGAGAAAAGATCTCCGAGTTCCCTTTCTCGCTTTGTGTCGCCGTTCTGAAGACTGGGGTCTTAGTTCACCGGTCTCTTTTCAGTTCAAGTTTGCCGCTCGTGGGAGTTTGTAAGGGGCTGAAAATATTTCCGATGTTTAATTATTCTGAGTGGATACAAGACCCATTTCAGTGCGAGTGATAAGGAAGCTTGGTGTTGACAGTTCTCACAGCAGTTAGGTGAATGACAAAAATGTACGTTCAGAATGTGTGAATAACAAAAATGATATTTTTTTTTTTTTTTCATTTTTCTACTGCTATTGATTTCTTGATATTAAATGTACGCTGTTTTGTTTCAATGATGTGACATCTACAGAACAGCCATGTTTTGGTGAAGTGAGTGAGGAGAAAAAAATGAAAACAATCTTCACCGGTAGTGATCCAGCCTACACTCGAAGCACAGTGAACTGATACTTAGTTTTTGACATTTCTTTGATATAAAATCATTCAAATTCCTGCTAAACTGGTTCCCTAAAAGCTCTGTTTGAAGACCTTGTAATCAGAGAAAAATGGGGCAATAACAGTGAACAGTGTCACAGATTTTATGTGGGAAGTAAAAGGTTCAAACCCCTTTAGATGCATTTCAATGTGAGCTTCTCAATCCCTGCTGATTATTAATCTGAATTGTTCAGTGTCCTGCGACTGGGAAAATCGAAATCGAACATCTGGTTTAGGGATGTGTCTGCCA
>JADBJO010004831.1:27500-30000 GCA_016801955.1 Conus betulinus
TCACGTCGAACTGAGCTTTCCTATTAACACTTATATTCAAGTCCATTTCGGCTATCCTGTTAACACTCATGTTCAAGTCCATTTCAGCATCGCTATAAACACTCATATTCAAGTCCACCTCATCTTCTTCATTAGCTCTCACATTATTACTCAAGGTCATCTTATCTCCCCTATCAACTCTAATCTTAAAGTCCATTTCATCTTTCTCATAAACAGTGATACGGAGGTCCATCCTACCTTTCCCATAAACAGTAATATTTATGTCCATCTCATCTTCACAATTAACAGGCCATCTATCACTTTTTCATAAACAGTCATATCTACATCGACCTCGGTTTCCAAATAAAATGTGCTAATAAAGTTCCGTCTCAGCTGTACCATAAACAGTCACATCCAACTTCATGTCAGTTTTGCTAAAACGAGTCCTGTTCCAGTCCATCACAACTTTCCTATAAACAATCACACTCAGGTCTATCTTACTGTTTCATGAACGGTCCTATTCAAGTTCATCTCAGCTTTCCTATGAACAGTCTTATTCACGTTCACTTCAGCTTCCTTGCATACAGTTACATCTAAGTCCATCTTATCTTTTCCATAAGCTGACATTGGCAAGTCCATCTAATCTTTACCATAAACATATTCAAGTCCATTACATGTTTCCCAGTCATATTAAAGTCTATTACATCTTTCCCATGAACAGTCATGTTCAAGTCTATCTCATCTTTCCCATAAACAGTCATACTGAAATTCACCTCAGCTTCCCCATATACAGTCGTTTTCAAGTATACTTCAACTTTTCCATAAACAGACATATATGCAAACCCATCCCATCTTTCTCTTTAAAGTCAGATCAGACCTTTAGCACGGGCCACTCCCCAATGTGCCAGAGTTGGTTGCAGATAGCAGTTACGATATCAACCACTGCATGTTCGCCATGTTTCAAATGTTCAGCAGGGACGTTGTCACGGTCTGCTGCCTCCCAACCTTCTTCATGGAGTATTGGAAAGCATCCTCATTTGCTCAAACATGTTCTGCTAGCACATTTGAATTACCTGTGCTCTGTTTGTTGTAGCATTCAAAGACAATATGTAATCTACTTTTGAATGATGCCTTCTTCCTGCAAGAGTCTATTGTCATCTTTGTCCTGAATCGTGCAGACATTACATGGCTTTTGTTTGGTCAGGTCCTACAGGACCTCAAAAGCTTGCTTTGTGTTGTTATGGTCTAGGCTCTTTCTTGCAAAGTCCTCACACTGTTGTTGGAGGCGTTCTTCGTGTCTTCACTGATTTTCTTGTTTATGGCATTGTATTTCTCCACTTCAGCATTCTTAAGAGGGTTTAAGTGTCACACGTTTCCGAGATTCTGCTTGAGATCCATGGTCTCAAATCTCATTTGATCATTCCAGGAACTTATGTTGCTGTTTCTGTCAACATATGATTGAATTTCTTTACAAGAACTCCAAACTCTTCTTGACCACTTGGAATCATTCAGCAACATCTTAAGCTTCCTTTTGTCAAGACTGAGTTTGATATGGTTATTTGTGACTTAGCTTCAGATTCTTAAAATATACTTTAAAGTTCATCATGATAAGGTCGCGCGTGCCATCATTATCAGCTTCTGGAAAATTCGAGGGTTGACTGCCAGAACCCAGTATCTCTCTCTCTCTCTCTCTCTCTTTCTCTCTCTCTCTCTCTCTCTCTCTCACACACACACACACACACACACACACACACACACACATATATATATATATATATATATATATATATATATATATGGGAGATACTGGGTTCTGGCAGTCAACCCTCGATTTGGTCTTGCTTCAGTCCCCATAATGCCGGACTTGTACTAGTATTTCACAAAGATATAGTCCGTCTGGTTGTGGTACTGGCCGTTTTGGGAGTGGTTTGTCCATCGTTGGGATGCTGTATGGTTTCCAAGAGTGTTGGCGAGATCCAAGTCACTATCACTGGCGAATCATGGCGGACGTAGTCTTCTATCGTTGTTTGTTTCATTACAGTAGTGAAGCACCGAAATTCAATAAGACTGGCAAGAAAGATACTTCCTCAGATGTGTACATTCTTTCCAGCTCCACCATAACAAGTGATATCCAAATTGACCGTATGCCGTGCATAGAGTGTAATGTCACGTTTGAATCAGATTCCTATAAACAATCATTCAGGTCCATTTAGTTTTCACACAACAAGTGATATTCAGTCTCAAGTGAGCTCTACAATAAATGGTTGCATGCAAGTTTCACCTTTGCTTCACCACAAACAGTCACATCCATTGTGCCATAAACAGCCACACCCATGCTCCTGTCAGCCACACTACAGTTATTTCTAGACTCAATTCAGCGAAATTATAAACAGCCATAGTCCACTTCATCTTAACTATGCCATAACTAATCATTTTCAAGCTTATCTCAGCTATGCCATAAACAATCTATAATTATATCATTACACAGCAAAAAAAAGTAGTATATAGGCTCCTGTGTTGT
>JADBJO010004831.1:37500-42500 GCA_016801955.1 Conus betulinus
TGCAGCTAAGCTGTGGATGGCAACTAATTTTCAGGCTTCCAAACTCCATTCATACTTTCAGTCATTTATGTATATAAAGACCAACTTACTACAGAAACTTATTGTGTACACACATGGGAACAGCATTGTCTAGGATGCTTGGCTGAAAAGATTTGTTTTACTTGTGTTTTTGACAGCAAGTACGCTGGAGATACTTGGTCAAGTATGTGACAGTTCCGAAGTGTAGGGACCACAAGGGGAAAGCAACACTCACCACATACTGCTTCGGAATCTCCAGGAGTTTCCGACCGAAGGAACAGAGAGTGTGCGATGACGAGTATGCCCAGAGCTCAGCGGACAGGCTGAAATACAAAGAAACGGAAGGGAAGAGCTGCCAGTTTGTACTCACGGTAAACTCTAAAGGCAGGCAGTGAAGCTCCTCTCGCAGTGATGTAATGTGGTTTCGCTTTTTTTTTTTTTTTTTTTTTTTAAAATCATACGTATCGCGCTGCATTGTCTTGAAATCGCTAGAGTACCATTTTTTTTTTTTTCTGCTCGCACACTATACGGCACTGAAGATGTCTACGAGTGAAATTGAAAAATTCAACATGATATGTCAAAATGAGGCTCATTTTTTTTCAGCATAGCATCAGACGCCCTCCCCTCCCCCCTCCCCCCCCCCCCACCACTTCTCCCCCCACCCCACCCCACCACGGAAATTTTTGTTAATCTATCCCAGCAAACTGTACTGTACAAGAAATAATACCAATCTAGTATGAAGAATCTCTAGGGAGAGCTTGACAGTAGAAGGTGTTCTGACAAGACGCCCCTGTCCTCCCTACCCCTCCTTCATGTGATTGTTTAGGTCCCTCCTTCATGTGATTGTTTAGGTCCTGAGCACTTTACACTTAAAGGGGGCCGGGCCGCATCTAGGACATGACTCCTAAATGCCCCTCTCTCACGGTTATAGCATGGCTATAAAACAATACACAGAACAACGTAAAGCAATGAAGAAATATAAGCCAAACAACCAGCCATGAACACAAAAGAAGTCATTCATATATTGCTTTGAATAAAATATAGAATGGTGATAAAATGATTCATATTCAAAATATGTCTTTTTCATTGTATTTCTAATGAACAAACTCTTTAAGAAAGATAATCAGGTAAAACTTGTTTCATTAGTGTTGAAAGACTATTTATTGATGATACTTTCTGCACAATTGAATTCAGGTTCTTCTCTTCGTTTAATCAGAATGAAAATACTTTATATGAAGACCATATATTTATGTTGTGTATTATGTGTTCTAAATTAGAGTGTAAATTATGTGTAAAGTCTCTAACATATCCTGGATAAAGAAAGTGTAACCAGTGCGCACGATGAACACATGTGTCATAAAAATCATAAAGCATACTTTTTTTCTTTAAATAAAAACATTTGCTGTAGTTTTATACACTTTCTAGACGAAAGTTTGCAAACTGGAAAATATGAATGCCGGCATTCACAAGCACGTTTACTGCACATTCTGAAATTGAAGTCGAAGTCTTTAACTATTATAGCACAGGTAGTGAACCTTTATAGCACAGGTAGTGAACCTTTATAGCACAGGTAGTGAACCTTTATAGCACAGGTAGTGAACCTTTATAGCGCAGGTAGTGAACCTTTATAGCACAGGTAGTGAACCTTTATAGCACAGGTAGTGAACCTTTATAGCACAGGTAGTGAACCTTTATAGCGCAGGTAGTGAACCTTTATAGCACAGGTAGTGAACCTTTATAGCACAGGTAGTGAACCTTTTTATAGCACCTTTATAGTGTAGTGAACCTTTATAGCACAGGTAGTGAACCTTTTAGCACAGGTAGTGAACCTTTTAGCACTTTGAACCTTTTAGCACAGGTAGTGAACCTTTATAGCACAGGTAGTGAACCTTTTAGCACAGGTAGTGAACCTTTATAGCGCAGGTAGTGAACCTTTATAGCACAGGTAGTGAACCTTTATAGCGCAGGTAGTGAACCTTTATAGTGAACCAGCAGGTAGTGAACCTTTATAGCACAGGTAGTGAAACCTTTATAGCACAGGCAGTGAACAATTCAAGAACCCAGTCCGCTCGGTTTGTACGCTTTCAAGAGCAATGAAATTCTGTGGGAAAAAGTGTTCTCTATAGTATCCCCTACCAAACTACTTCTCCGTTCTCTGGAGTCATCATACACACAGTTTTAAGGAACAGAGATTTTTCCACAAGACATAAAGCTGAAACGTTTTCTAAATGTCTTACTCGCATTTTAATTCTACATTAAAATCATGCATTTGAATTGAGCTTTTTTTTTTCAGAAAGTTAAGTTTCATAAGTGTTCATATTAAAACTGCTTTACTAGATGTACTTTCTGAAATGATGAGTAAAAACAACAACAACAACAACAAACAACAGAATAGGCTGTATATCTAGTTTAACAGTTGAACACTGTTTTGATTTGGTAAAATTAGTTAAATGGAATTTTCTTACTTTAACGAATTTTCTAGACAACACCTTGTTCTCTAATCACATCAGTTATTGTTCCTATGTACTTGAACATATAACTTTTATTTAGGAAAAAGAAATTCACTTGTATTTTTCAGAGTGCTCATTTAGTTCCCTCAATTGCAATATCCATCACTCATAGTCTTTGCGCTAGGAATGAGAGTAATTCTTTAATTCAAGTACGTTCTTTGGTTGTTAAAAAAAAAAAATAAAGAACCAAAAAAGTTTTAAATTGGAAAGATTTCATATTTTCATTTGTAAACATAAATGATACTCTCTCTGTTTCCCTCTCTCTCTCTCTCTCTCTCTCTCTCTCTCTCTAGATACCTCTCTGAACTGTCCGTGGTCTCTTGCGTAGAATAGATCCCGCTGCATTGCGGCACCATTGCTATCACGTGACAAGCACATTCGCCACGTGCAGTAGCTGAGATTTTTGTCCGTGTGTGCGTGTGTGTGTGTGTGTGTTTCCTGCCAAACCGTCTCTCTCTCTCTCTCTCTCTCTCTCTCTCTCTCTCTCTCTCTCTCTCTCTCTCTCTCTCTCTCTCTCTCTCTCCGGTTTCAGAATGACTGAAATTGAAACACCGGTCGTGGCGACCCCAGTTTCTTCTCTCATGTTTTACTTCACCGAAGGTTCAGCTGAGAGTTTGATTTCCCTCCAAACACAATGTATGAGTTGAGAGAATGTCATTCTTGTTATATTCTGAATTTGGAGGTGTGTTTGAATACATATACTCCTGTTTTTGTATGAAGAGGACTTAGCATGCAATTAGGCCAGAGGAATTGGAAAGATTCCAGAAATCGTCACTTTGGACCAGAAACAGGATGTGAAGAAGCATGCATCAGGGAGCAGTCTAACGGTTGCTGTCATGAGCCAAGGTAGATCAGCAGCAAAACGTCAGTGCTGACAATGGCCTTCATCCCTAAAAATAAATAAATAAATAAATAAATAAATAAAAAAAATAACAGGGTGGACCAAAGTCGCCGTATTCAGGCGGCAGAACCAAAACAGGTCTGGAAGACCTCAAGGCAAAGGTTACACCTCGCTTTACCCAGTCACGTTTCGCGAGATAAACATTCAAAGGTTTTGTATAATCCTTTGTCCTTATACGAAATTATTATTGCTCAGTTCCCGGAGCGCTAGTAATCTCACCCAAGAACAATTCATCAAAGGACTTCCTCGTGGTCCACCCTGTAGTATGAGTGATGCACAGATCGGAAGACCTAATTTGTGATGCAAAAAGAAAGATGGCGGTGCTGTGTGTATAGTAGGACACAATATTTCATGTCTTTCCTTCCTTTTTTGTGTTTGTTTTGCTTTTGTTGTTTGTTTGGTTTTTGTTGTTGTTTTCGGTTTTTCTATTTTGTGTCTTGTTTTGTTGTTTTGTTTTTCACTACTAGCAATCTGTACCTTGTTTGTGTTGAAGATGAAATGTATTTCAAAACGGAGGGATGAAAGTTGAATCATACTCGCTCTTTTATTCTTTGTCTCTGTCTTTTTTTTTTTTTTTTTTTTTTTTTTACTTACATTTGTTAATGTCGGATTATGTGATTACACAGATTGTGTAAACTTCCTCACAAACGAAGCGCACAAACGGTGATCTCTCGCGGGGGGGGGGGGGGGGGGGGGGGGGCCAAAATCTTCATGTAGGCAGTAGGTCGACCTCACTGAAAAGCAGACAAGAAGAAACGTAACTGGTAAGGCACAAGAGTGGCCTGACCTGCTGACCAATTCTCGCATCCGGGAGTGTTCAGTTCCCTGCGCCGGTGAATGGGACTCGGACAAACTGCACACGAAAACTTAATGAGCCGAGGCCTTGCTAAACAAGTCGAGTATTTATAGATAGGCACAATTTGGTTGCTTCGAGAATTTGTATTGTGTCTGAAGGTTGATTTACCTTCTTTTCTTTTTGCATATGCCCATCAAGGTACATGCCAGATTGTTCCAAGCAGACAGCTTAAAACGAAAGATATGAGACTATTTTGGGGGACACCACCTGGCGGAAGGATAGGGTCATGGGTGAGTGAGGAGGCCTGCAATGTGACGTCACCTAACGGAGAGGTCATGTATTTGAAGATTGTGAACGGCGTCTTCGTGGAAATCTTTCTTTTCTTTTTTTTTTTTTTTTTTTAAGGTTTTTTTGTGTGTGTAGGTGTGTGTGTGTGTGTGTGTGTGTGTGTGTGTGTGTGTGTGTGTGTGTGTGTGTGTGTGTGTGTGTGTGTGTGTGTGTGTGTGGTTCTTTTGATCAATTATCAGTTTGATATCAAATGCTGGCTCAAATTTTTGCTAGGCTTCGAAACGCTTACATGGATTTTATAGTGATGTAGAGCAAGATCCTAACAGTGGCATGTGCCCACAAATGCCAATAGTGAGAAAACGAGGCAAGATACCAGTTCTCTCCCCTGTGCATCTCTGCGAAACGTGAATGTAGTGGAGAAAAAAAAGACCCACAGAATAAAACGTGATTGAATAAAAAGATGATCGGGTTGACATTTGATTGGCTG
>JADBJO010004831.1:50000-62500 GCA_016801955.1 Conus betulinus
GTGACGGGCCTTTGTGCACGAGCGCCGCACGAGCTAAAGCCCTATTCACACCGCGGCTGAAATGTCGTCGGGCTCCAAAGACAGGGGCGATAATGGAAGGGATCTCTTCGCCGGCGCTTAGCGACTAATTGCTGGTGTCGTTGTCTTCACCCAGCCTGCATGGAAACCAGTTTTCTTGTACGTCCGGTCATGAGGCGATAAACAACAGTACAACAGACTGAAGGGCGATGTACTATGTACTGAACGATAAACACAAATCATCATTTTCTGTTCGACATACAGAACATGTCAAATTCCGGGTCAGAAACAAGTGAATTAAATGCAAAACGGCAGCCGAAAATGCAACACTGAACGAATTGTGAAAACAAATTATTTAATAACAACGACTAAAGTATCAATTCTGAACAATGACTAAAGTGTAAACGTGCTGATTGGCAAAAAAAAAAAAAAAAAAAAAAGTTGAAGTTATTGAAAGACAAACAAACAAAAGCAACATAGTGAGAGATGAATTAAGGACACGACAGAGATTTATAAACGGCAGTTAAAAGTATAATACAACATGTAAATGTTTTACTTAAGCCATGACAAGGAAAGCACAGGTTATTGAACGACGAACAAAACACCACGTGCGGGACAGCAGATAGAAGGGCAACATACTGAAAGACAAGAGGTAGAGCTAATAAAAGTGTGTTCATCTTTTTTTACTCCCTTAAATCCACGAGGGAAAAAAAAAGCAAACAAAACACTGGTGTGCCGCACCTAGCTTAAAAAAAAACGAATCCTGCAGTTCTGTCGCCTGTGTGCCAAGACCTGGGTGTCTGGGATTGGTTTCCCTGTCCATTCTGCAGAAGAAAAAAAAAAGTAAACACTAGCAGCATCTGTCCCATACAGAATGGTGGGTTCACCCTCGCTAAACTCGACCTCTGGAAAAAGTTGTGGCGGGACGCTTCGGGCTGGGCAGAGGGTGGGGGGGGGGGGGGGGGGGGGGGGGGGGGGGGGGGGGGGGGGGGGGGGGGGGAGGGGGGGGGGGGGGCCCATGGGGGGGGGGGGTGAGTGCGGGGGGGGGGGGGGAGGGGGGGGGGGGGGGGGGAACACTTCGGGCTGCGGGGACCCTTTGGGGGGGGACATTTTGGCTGGGGGGACATTTCGGGCGGGCTGGGGGGGGGGGCTGGGGGGACACACACCGAACTGAGGGAACTTAGGATTATGGGAGGCCCATCAGATTGTGTGTGTGTCTGGGGGGGGGGGGGGGGGGGGGGGGGGGGGGGCATTTCATTTCGGGCTGCTGAGGACACTTCGAGCGGGGCGGGGGACATTATGGGCCGTGGGGGACACTTCGGGCTAGGGTAGAGAAAGGGTGTGTGTGGGGGGGGGGTGGGGAGCTGGGGGGGGTGGGGGGCACTTCGGGCTGCTGAGACTTTTCGAGTTGAGGGAACACTTCGGGCTGATGAGGACTTTTCGAGTTGTGGGAACATTTCGGGCTGGTGGGGACACTTCGGGCTGTGGGGACACTTCGGGCTGTGGGGACACTTCGGGCTGTGGGGACACTTCGGGATGTGGACATTTTGGGCTGTGGGGACACTTCGGGGTAATGGGGACACGTCGGGCTGATGAAGACACTTTGGGCTGTGAGGATACTTCGGGCTGTGTGGACATTTCGGACTGTGGGGGACACTTCGGGCTGTGGGGACACTTCGAGCTGTGCGGACACTTCGGGGTAATGGGGACACATCGGGCTGTGGGGACACTTCGGGGTAATGGGGACACATCGGGCTGTAGGGACACTTCGGGCTGTGGGAACACTTCAGACTGAAGGGGACACTTCGAGCTGAGGTAACACTTTAGGCTGATGGGGACACTTCAGACTGAAGGGACACTTCGAGCTGTGCGGACACTTCGAGCTGTGGGGATATTCGGGCTATGGGGACACTTCGGGTTGTGGGTACACTTCGGGCTAATGGGGACACTTCGAGCTGTGGGGACACTTCGGTTGTGGGGACACTTCAGGCTAATGGGGACACTTCGGGCTGTGGGGATACTTCGGGCTGCAGGGGACACTTCGGGCTATGGGGACACCTCGGGCTGTGGGGACACTTCGGGCTGTGGGGACACTTCGAGCTGTGGGACACTTCACGCTGTGGGAACACTTCGGGATATTGGAGACACCTCGGGCTGTGGGGACACTTTGGGCTGATGGAGACACTTCGGACTGTGGGAACACTTTGGACTGATGGGGACAATTCGGGCTGTGGTGACACTTTGGGCTGATGGGGACAATTCGGGCTGTGGATGAACTTTCGGCTGCGGGGACACTTTGGGCTGGTATGGGGACACTTTGGGCTGTGGGGACACTTTGGGCTGATGGGGATACTTCGGGCTGTGGGGACACTTTGAGCTGGTGGGGACAACTCGGGTGTGGGGACACTTTGGGTTGATGGGAACACATCGGGCTGTGGGGACACTTTGAGCTGATGAAGACAATTCGGGCTGTGGATGAACTTTGGGCTGTGGGGGGACACTTCGGGCTCGTGGGACACTTCGGGATGGGAGAGGATATACTTTGGGTTGGGGAGGGAAAACACTTCAGGCAGAGAAACGTCAACCTAGACTTGAAGGACATTCTGGGCTGAAGGAGACGCGGGGTGGTTGGAGGTGGGTGGGTGGTGGGGGGGGGGGGGGGGGGGGGGGGGGGGGGGGGGGGGGGGGGGGGGGGAGCATAGGCTACCCTAAACTTTTCTTCTTCTTCTTCTTTCTTCTCTCTCTCTCTCTCTCTCTCTCTCTCTCTCTCTCTCTCTCTCTCTCTCTCTCTCTCTTTTCGTGTTCTTCTGATCAGCAACCCAGTTCTAATATTTACTGTTCCGACGGGGGGGCGGGGGGGGGGGGGGGGGGGGGGAGGGGGGGGGTCAGCGGCTTTCTGCATGATACCTACTCAACTACTACTGCTACCTGCTGCAGAGGTTTATTCGGGGGCTACAGTTCTGCCAAATCCCTCATAGAAAAGGCGCTGGTCAATAAAGCAAGAACGGTCTCTTTACTTGAGGATGTTCCAGTCTCTGATGGCTGGGGGAAGGAGAAAGACTCTGGCTGTTCTGTGTGGCAAAGGATTCTGCAGTACTGTGCTCGTGTTCTCAGCCTTTTCTGACACCGAACAGCTCGAGATTCTGGCCTTTGACGGTTTTTTTTTTTTTCTGAATTCTCAACAAGGAAATCGTGAGGCTGTCAGCACTTCTCATGTATTCCAGTGCGGGCCACTTAAATAGGGGCTTCACGCTTGGTTGAATGCTTTCAAGTCTCATGTCCTTGGCGGTAGAGCTACGAAATTGATCTATATTCTTTCTTAGACAGGGTGTGGAGTTGTCGAGGCGTTCGGCGCTTCTAGTTCTCAAGGCGTATTCGTCGTGTTCACTGCACGCACAACGACGGAACTGATTCTGTGTGTAATGGCGTAATACTGTGTCGGCGAACAAAGTAGCAGGTAGGTGTGTGTGTGTGTGTGTGTGTGGTGTGTCTCTCTCTCTCTCTCTCTCTCTCTCTCGGGTTTGTGAGCTGCTGTCTTCGCGCTTAGTCACTTGTTATCCCGTCTGGTAAATAAGAAGAATGGCGTAGGCTACAGATCGTTCCATGCTTCGAAGTCTGGCAGCAAGTCATACGAAGAGAGCCATGCCATCGGCTGCACTGCATTTCAGATCAGTATGTGGTTGTTTTCATGCGATTTATCAGGCCTGCATGTTTAAAAGTGCAAGGCAGAAGAGGGCCCTCTACTGCGCCATGCTGACACTGAAAGGAAGAAAAGACGGTGTCATAGTAGGATTGCTCCTCTCTTATTTGTGCTGGGGCAGCTTCCTTCTTCGCTGTGGAGACGTGGAAAGGAATCCGGGTCCCAACACTTCTCAGAGCAAAGACAGCAAGGAAAGCATGAGGCAATCCCGACTGACCAGCACAAGGTCAACAAGCAGCAGAGTCAGTCTAGACAGGACGGACAACCCTTCAGGCAGTACTTCAGGTGGAACAGCAAGTCAGCCTACCCTGTCTGACGTGATAGGAATGCTGAGCTCCCTGGATACGAAGATGGATAGTAAGATCGGAGAGAATGAAAGAAGACATCCGCATCCTCCATGAAGACTACATGGACATGAAGGACGAGCTGAAGGGGCTGGAGGTCGTCACACTCCTGTCAACAGAACGAAGACCTGCAGAGAAGGAACGATGATCTCGGCAAGAAGATCGAAGACCTGAAGAGGAAGACGGACGACTTGGAGGGCGTCCAAGAGGACCTGGTGTTCTATGGATTACCAAGGAAGGACAACGAGACAACCGCCGAGTGTGAAGGTATTGTAAATGAACTTCTCACTCACTGGCAGCTGGAGCTGTCTCGTGACATAGAATTCGACAGGGTTCACTGATTAAACTCTTAAGTCCGACTCCCCCGTGATTGCTAGATGCGTCTTTTATAAGCAGAAATTAGATGTGCTTAAAGCTAAGGGTAAGCTTCGGGGAAGTCGGATTTTCATCATTGAGGACTTTTCTAGTCGAGTGAGAAGTTAGGAGGAGGTTGACACCGCATTTTAAAGAGAGCTTGTGATAAGGGTAAACGGGCCACCTTGGTATTTGACCACCTCCGGATAGATGGAAAGAAATACACTGTTGATTCTGGTGACCGGCTGGTAGAAATAAGATAGGACGTTGGCCGGCCCAGAGATACTCATGGTCATTCAGTACAGGGAACAAGCTTTCAGTGTGCACCGGTTTTGCTGTCACAGTGTAGCGGGCTTAGCAGTGAACTTGCACGTGCTGATCATGAGACGGGTGACCAGGTGTGTGTTGTGCCAGCGGTACAGCCAGCGCACAATGTGAACATGTGCATGTTAACACTGAGCATGTGTTGAATGACTCGGCATTAGACATCGTGTGTGACATATTACATGACAGCGGGGGGCGGGGCTTCTACCGTGTTCATTGAAAGTCATGACCAAGGTTGCTCTGCTGTATATAATAATTCTAAATATTTGTCTTTCTTCACTGAAATGTGAATGGTTTACTTTCTAAATAACATGATAAAAAGAATTTTTATCGTTTGTTTTGTTCCGTCGATTTCATTGTTTTGTGAAACAGTTTTAGTAGATTTTACTTGTCAATATTTATGGGATATAAGAAAATTCTGTAAGCCTGCCATTAAACTTACAACCGGTGGTAGGCGCTCTGGTGGACTCGTATGTCTAGTGAGACACGAGCTCTGTTCATTTGTTGAATTATTGGACATTCAATCGGATTCTTGTTTTGCTTTTGTGATTGATAAATCTCTGATGAGTTTGAACAAAAATATTTTGTACATCTGCGCTTACAAACTACCAGCAGACTCACCTTATTATACATATGCTGGCAATGACAATGGAAGAAGTATGCTTGGAGAGTTTGTGAGTGATTGTTTACTTTCTGTTGATGATGCTTATGTGTTATTAAGTGGAGATTTTAACAGCAGGACTACAAGTATTTCACATGATTTGGAAGACGATGGGTTGCCTTTATGTCATAAGCATTTAAGTAATCCTGTATGTACGAACAGGAAGTCCGAAGATCGTGTACTGAACAACTACGGTAAGATGTTGATTAATATGTGCACTGCTTTGAATTTGAATAGTGTGAATGGTATGTGTCAGGGCGATTTCGACGATCGCTACACATACATTTCTGGGAGAGGCAATAGCGTCAATGATTATTTTATAATGTCACGTGATTTGCTTGCAAAATTTGTTAATAATTGTAAGCTGCATGTGTTAGAAAGAGTTGAATCTGACCATATGCCTGTAATGATGAAATTCAGATTTTCTAATGAAAACATATAGATAATGCGAAAATGAATATTGGTAGATGTTTAATGGAGAAGTATGTATGGAATGAGACTTATGCCAGTACTTTTAATGATGCAATGTGCTCTCCTGAAATTCAGGAGAGAATCGATATGGCGATTACAAAAATTGGTGTTGATGTTAACGAATCTTTGAATATATGTAACAGTTGCCTAAGAGATGCAGCTGAATGTATGAAAAAAAAGCAGTTTAACATAAATACAAAACAAAGTTGTGATGACTGGTATGACGTAGAGTGTCGTAACGGTAAAAGAAAGGCCCGTAACCTTTTAGATAAATTTTCGTCGCACTTTATTTCACCCTGATTATTTTTCTTACTGTGCAGCCAGGCGTGAATACAAGAATCTTTTGAAACACAAACGTAAACAGTTTAACAGTAATTTAGTAGAACAGTTGGTTTCTTCTGTGAATGACCAAAGGGAATTTTGGAACTCAATGCGTAAAATCAACAATAAAGGAAAACAACCGTCTAATATCATTGGTTTGGAAGACTGGTTTCAACATTTTCAGGAACTGCTTGAAAAAGACGTAGACACAGGTGATGTTACAGATGAGGAAGGCAGTGGTGGTGGAAATGATCACAATGATTCCAGTGATGATAGTAATTCCAGTATCGATTATTTCAATCGTCAATTTTCAAGGGATGAAATCATGATGGCCTTTAAAAACTGAAAAGTCATAAAGCTAGTGCCCTGAGCTGATAGTATTATTAGTGAAATGGTGAAAAATGCATGTAAGTCTAATTTGATATTGGATTTTGTTACAAAGTATTTCAATTCTCTACTTGGCAGGGTTTTTTTTTTTTCCTGTGCTGTGGACAGTGCAATAGTTCTTCCTTTACATAAAAAGGGTAATGTTGATGATCCTAATAATATAGAGGAATTTCTTTGTGTAATGTTTGTAGTAAATTGTACATACTGTTATCAATGGAAGACTGCAGGAGTGGGTAGAGGAAAAGAAGCTCACATGTGAATGCCAAGCTGGATTTAAACGAAAGTACTCCACGATAGACCACATGTTCACTTTAATGGCGTTTGTGCAAAAACAGCTTTGTTTGAATCGAAAATTATATGTTGCTTTTATTGATTTTGAGAAAGCAATTGACTCTGGTAACAGGAGTATATTATGGCGAATTTTGTTTTTAAAATGGGATAAGAGGTAAATTGTATCAATGTTTATGAGCATGTACGACTCTGTAAAAGCTAGAGTAAGAAGCAGCGGTTCTCTGACTGATTATATAACTTGTACAGCTGGAGTTAAACAAGGGGATATTTGTGGTCCCATTTTGTTTTCTTTGTTCATTAATAATTAACGAAAGAAGTGACTAATTCTGGACGAAATGGTGCAAAATTCAGAAATGATTTTTTTGGAAATTTTCATTCTTCTTTTAGCTGACGATGTTGCATTGATGTCTGAAACGATAGTTGGTTTACAAACCCAGTTAAACAGTTTAGAAAGAGCATCCGTTTTCACTTCGATTAAACATAAACATGAATAAAAGCAATATAATTGTGTTCAGAAAGGGTGGATATCTTGCAGCCAGAGAAGGATGGGTATATAATGAAACTGCTATGCCCGTTGTGAATGCTTACAAATATCTTGGCATATATTTTTTTTTCTACACGCTGAAGATTTACCTTCGCCTGTAAAGATTTTGCAACTAGAGCTAAATATGCGTTATTGTGTGTACTGAAGAAATTAACGATGTTAAATGATGAATCTTTGACTATATTTTTGAAACTATTTGACGCTCAAATTCAACCGATGCTACAATATGGTGCTGAAATATGGGGGTTTGATTCTGGTGCTATGTATTTGAAAAATCCACCTGTATGCTCTAAAGAAATTTATTGGTGTGTTTCATTGAAAACACCGAACGATCTGGTATATGGAGAGACCAATAGATACCATATACATTTATTTCAGTGGTAAAGTGTATTCGTTACCGGCTAAGAATAACACAAATGGAACAGCACAGATTGCCATTACAAAGCTTACACTATGCTTCTAGTTAGATAAACGGGGAAAGAAAAACTGAACCCCTAATTTAAGACTAAAATTGTATGAATTTGGATTTGGTTTTGTGTGGAAAACCAGGGTATTAGTGATGTAAATGGTTTTATCTGTGTGTTTCGGCAAAGATTGATTGATTGTAGTTGGCAGTGGTGGAACTCGCATGTGGAAGACAGATCTAGTTTTTCTATTTACAGACTGTTATATCCTGTGCATTGCATTCCTACCTATTTGTCAATGGCTATTAATAAACTTTTGATACATGCTGTGACAAAGGTTTAGATTGGGTGTTTCAGATATCTGTGCACATTCTCAACGATATAGAGTCGTAGGTGATCGTATGATTTTTTGTCCATTGTGTCACGAATCACAGGAAAATGAAGTTCATTTTGTTCTTTCATGTCCAGAATTAGTGATTTTAAGACAACAGTATATATCCCTCTAAATACTTTAGACATCCATCCTTGTTTAAATTAATCTTGCTAATGGCATCGACAAATGATAAATAGTGAAACAGTTTGCTGTTTATTTGTACAGAGGTTTAAACAGCGTAAACTCTATGTTAGCTTAAAGTTGTTTACATCGTCTGCTAGAAATGTGTCGTGTAAAGTTGCTCTGTGTACATCCCCCTTCTAAGGGGCTATGGCCTATACGAATAAAGAGAGAGAGAAACTCTGTGTGTGTGTGTGTGTGTGTGTGTGTGTGTGTGTGTGTGTGTGTGTGTGTGTGTGTGTGAAAGAGAGAGAGAGAGAAAGAGAGAGACAGGGTGTGTGTGTGTGTGTGTGTGTGTGTGTGTGTGTGTGTGTGTGTGTGTGTGAAGTGAAGAGAGAGAGAGAGAGAGAGAGAAAGAGAGAGAGAGAGAAGAGAGAGAGAGAGAGATATTCTGTGTGTGTGTGTGTGTGTGTGTGTGTGTGTGTGTGTGTGTGTGTGTGTGTGTGAAAGAAAGAGAGAGAGTGTGTGTGTGTTTGTGTGTATGTGTGTGTGTGTATGTGTGTGCGCGCGCGCGCGCGCGCAGTTTTAAACTCTGGTTTGTAATGCAAGTCAGTGTACTCAGCTGGTCGAATCGGCCTTAAAGGATGTCAATAGTGCAGCCAGTACAGTTTGACTGGTTTCAGTTTCATGAAGGAGGTGTCACTGCGTGTCGAGTAGTCCATATATACTACACTATATCAGATAAACTGTCGAGACCACATTGCGCAAGATTTACAACCTATGGATAAATCAACTGAAGACCTAGCTGGAAGGATCTAAGACGAGGGTAGATGGATTCGACTTAGAAGATGTCTGACCTGCGCATCAGCGCAACACGCTGGTCAGACGTTGGGTACCTACCTAAACATTGTCTTCGCCATTATTATCAACGTATGCGTGCGTGCGTGCGTGCGTGCGTGTGTGTGTGTGTGTGTGTGTGTGTGTGTGTGTGTGTGTGTGTGTGGTGTGTGTGTGTGTGTGTGTGTGTTTGCCTGTGTACGCAAGTGTGTGTGTGTGTGTGTGTGTGTGTGTGTGTGTGTGTGTGTGTGTGTGTGTGTGTGTGTGTGTGTGTGTGCCGTGGTGGGTGAGGGGATGGGTGTCGGTGTGGTGTGTGTTTGTAGTAATTTGTGGGGAACGAATGTTCGGAAGATAACATAGTTATTATTGATCTATAAATGATCAGCAATAACAACAATACTAACAATTAGGACGATGATAATGACGACGACGACGTTGATGATGAAGAACTGGTGTGAAAATGGTACGAACAGCAGCAGCACCATCACCAGCACAGCAGTAGCAGCAGCAGTAGTAGTCCTAGTAGTAGTAAGTGGCAGTAGAATTCGTAGTAGTAACAGCAATGAAAAGTAGTAGTAGTAGTAGTAGTAGTAGTAGCAGTAGCAGTATAATAGTAGTAGTAGTAGTAGTGGCAGCAGAATTAGTGGTAATGGCAAATGAAAAGTGGTAGTAGTAGTAGTTGTAGTAGTAGTAGCAGCCAGCAGCAGCAATAGTAGTAGTAGCAGTAGCAGTAGCATTAGCAGTCGTAGTAGTAGTAGTAGTAGTAGTAGTAGTAGTAGTAGTAGTAGTAGCAATGAAGAAGTGTAAGTGAAAACAGAAAAACAAATTCACATAATTAGATATTAGTTTTTAGTAACATGATGGACAGACATACCATAAAAGGTCTTACCCCCTTCAACCCTCCCCCGCCCCCCCCCCCCCCCCCCCCCCCCCCCCCCACCCCGTTTCCTTCCACCACAGCACCCCCCCCCCCCCCCAATGACACGCGCAACCCACCCCCCGCCCCCCCCATATACCAAGACCGCCCCCCCCCCGCCCCCCCCCCGTCCTCATCCCACGTTATCCAGCACGCGTGTTTTTTGGTTCGCACCCAAGATGACCACCTCATTCTCTCTATCCATCCGCCCCTGCACGCCTGCAAGCATCAAAAACCCACGGTTACCAAGCCGAGGTCCTCATGGATCTTTGATGTACCCCAGTAGGTGTTTCTTTCATGGCATATCATCAATGCATCACCGATAAATGTAAATGTAGATATAGATATTTGTTTTAAAGTGTATGAATGGACAGATTGATAAGTAGATAAATGAATAAATAGATGAATCAATATATCTATCTAATGTTAAGTAATTGTATTTAAATGTCCCTCCCAGCACACACACACACACACACACACCACACACACACACACACACACACACACCCACACACACACACACAAGCGCGCGCGCACACACACACACACACACACACACACACACACACACACAACACACACACACACACACACACACACACACACACACCAACACCACACACACACTGACACCCAATTATTGACAGCCACACCAAACCCCGACTTAACAAATTTAGTTGTCATGTCAATTAACTCACGTTTGTACTCACACACACACACACACACACACACACACACACACACACACACACACACACACACACCACACACACACACAGAGATAGAGGGAGAGAGAGAGAGAGAGAGAGAGAGAGAGAGAGCGTTTGCACGCATGTGTACACACTTAGACACACGCATACACAATTTCTCTTGTGTCTGTCTCGGTCTCTATTTTGCTCTGTCTGTCTGTCTGTCTGTCTATCTGTCTGTGTGTGTGTGTGTGTGTGTGTGTGTGTGGTGTGTGGTGTGTGTGTGTGTGTGTGTGCGTGACACATACACACTCACACCTATGAACAACCTGAGAGATTCAAAGTCTGTATTTTCAGTTCACGCTTGTCTGGTCATCTTTGCTATAAGAAAGGCCCAGCATGAATCTGCCCCAATCTCTAGGAGCCTTCAGAGAGTTTAAGCTTGAGACTATTCCAGTATTGTGTTTTGGTTGATGATTTTTCGTGCTCTTTGTTTAAGTCTGGATGTGTGGCCAGTTCCTGTTGTGATGTTGAGCGCTCTCAAATGGTCCATGGTGTAGTGGCTTCGATTTTGTTCGTTGAGCTGATTCTTCGGGCTTCTTAATGATCCGATCGTTTAACCTGTAATCTAGTTATTATCATAGCCTTGCCTACCAGTGTGTCTCTGCTCTCTCATTTCCTTTGACACACGCATGTCTTGAGCCTTTCCAATGGATGGCTGCACATCACTTTGCGCCAACCAGGGCTTGCCATTCCACTTTCCAGTTTTTGAAGCAGGTACATAGAATCAGTCAGTAACACGGGTTTGTTGAATTCGAAGACGGTCTGTGGATGCGAGCCAGTAGAATGCTTGTGTTCTCCTACGTCTGCCTCCATTGTTAGACTTGGAGTTGTTAAGCTGTATGCGCCATTATCTTTTGAAGGATTTTACCGTTGGTGACCAAACCGTCAGTATGTGTAACGATAATTACACCGAAGTTTTCCACCTCCATCTGAATTTTCTGCGCTGCTTTTGCACTCTGGTTATTCTGGACGTGTGTCTCCCAAGCTCTGGAGCTACGGTAGTTCTGTAGAGGCCTTTTGAGGTGGTCAGGATACGATTCCCATTCTTTAGGGATCTTTTTTTTTTGTTCTGATAACCGGCACACATGCTGTATATGTTCTTCTGCCTGAGCCCAGGGTGACGCTGTTTATACCCGTGGTGACATTTTGTGCCGCCGCATCTCCCAAGCTTTCCTTTTTGTTTATGTGTTTGTTTGTTTGTTGTTTTCTTTAATGCTCGCGACATGCAGTAGTGATTTAGTCCGGCGTTCTAAATGCAGGCGTGTGCCCCCGCCGTCTTTTTTGGTACGAGGACAGCAAGGAGGTCAAGTGTGTGTGGGTGTGTGTGTGTGTGTGTGTATGTGTGTGTGTAGGTCGAGATGCTGACCCACTTGATAAAGTGGGCGTTTTTTCTGGCCATTTTTGGGTCTGTGAACACGCGGTGGTTAAGTGTGTACTAATGTCGGTTTTCTGGGGTCATGCGAGCGAGATCAGCCGTCAGCAGTTTCCAATGCAGAGACGTGAAGAGCGCTGACAAACTGGTCACTGATGATAAACAAACAAAACAAACAAAACAATCGGCGAGGTCGATTTCATTTTGTCCGACAAGTCCTGCTAAATGACAACAGGTCAATTACAGGTGAATAAAACAAAAGAAATAGATCTCTCTCTCTCTCTCTCTCTCTCTCTCTCTCTCTCTCTCTC
>JADBJO010004831.1:77500-107500 GCA_016801955.1 Conus betulinus
TGGATGGTGCTGTCTAGGGCGACCTGAGTGGATGGTATTGTTTACAGCGACCTGAGTGGATGGTACTGTTTACAGCGACCTGAGTGGATGGTGCTGTCTAGGGCGACCTGAGTGGATGGTACTGTTTACAGCGCGACCTGAGTGGATGGTACTGTTTACAGCGACCTGAGTGGATGGTGCTGTCTAGGGCGATCTGAGTGGATGGTACTGTTTACAGCGACCTGAGTGGATGGTACTGTTTACAGCGACCTGAGTGGATGGTGCTGTCTAGGGCGACCTGAGTGGATGGTACTGTTTACAGCGACCTGAGTGGATGGTGCTGTCTAGGGCGACCTGAGTGGATGGTACTGTTTACAGCGACCTGAGTGGATGGTGCTGTCTATGGCGACCTGAGTGGATGGTACTGTTTACAGCGACCTGAGTGGATGGTGCTGTCTAGGGCGACCTGAGTGGATGGTACTGTTTACAGCGCGACCTGAGTGGATGGTACTGTTTACAGCGACCTGAGTGGATGGTGCTGTCAATGGCGATGTGAGTGGATGAAACTGTTTTACAGCGACCTGAGTGGATGGTACTGTTTACAGCGACCTGAGTGGATGGTGCTGTCTAGGGCGACCTGAGTGGATGGTACTGTTTACAGCGGACCTGAGTGGATGGTACTGTTTAGAGCGACCTGAGTGGATGGTGCTGTCTATGGCGATGTGAGTGGATGATACTGTTTACAGCGACCTGAGTGGATGGTACTGTTTACAGCGACCTGAGTGGATGGTGCTGTCTAGGGCGATCTGAGTGGATGGTACTGTTTACAGCGACCTGATTGGATGGTACTGTTTACAGCGACCTGAGTGGATGGTGCTGTCTAGGGCGATCTGAGCGGATGGTACTGTTTACAGCGACCTGAGTGGATGGTACTGTTTTTACAGCGACCTGAGTGGATGGTGCTGTCTAGGGCGACCTGAGTGGATAGTGATGTTTACAGCGACCTGAGTGGATGATACTGTTTACAGCGACCTGAGTGGATGGTGCTGTCTAGGGCGATCTGAGTGGATGGTACTATTTACAGCGACCTGAGTGGATGGTGCTGTCTAGGGCGATCTGAGTGGATGGTGCTGTTTACAGCGACCTGAGTGGATGGTGCTGTCTAGGACAACGTGAGTGGATTGCATTGTCTAGGGCGACGTGAGTGGATGGTGCTGTCTAGGGCGATCTGAATGGATGGTACTGTTTACAGCGACCTGAGTGGATGGTGCTGTCTAGGGCGATCTGAGTGGATGGTGCTGTTTACAACGACCTGAGTGGATGATGCTGTCCAGGGTGACGTGAGGGTATAGTGCTGTCTACAGCGACGTGAGTGGATGCTGCTGTCTAGGGCGACGTGATGGATAGTGATATTTACAGCGACATGAGTGGATGCCCCTGTCTAGGGCGACGTGAGCAGATAGTGCTGTCTAGGGCGACGTGAGTGGATGCTGCTGTCTAGGGCGACGTGAGTGGATAGTGCCGCTTACAGCGACGTGAGTGGATGCTGCTGTCTAGGGCGACGTGAGTGGATAGTGCTGTCTAGGGCGACGTCAGGGATGGTGCTGTCTAGGGCGACGTGAGTGGATGGTGTTGTCTAGGGCGACGCGAGTGGATAGTGCCGTTTAAAGCGACGTGAGGGGATGGTGCTGTCTAGGGCGACGTGAATGGATAGTGCTGTTTACAGCGACGTGAGGGGATGGTGCTGTCTAGGGCGACATGAGTGGATGGTGCTGTCTAGGGCAAAAGGAGTGGATGGTGCTGTTTACGGCAACATGAGTGGATGGTACTGTCTAGGGCGACGTGAGTGGATAGTGCTGTTTACAGCGACGTGAGCGGATGGTGCTGTTTACAGCAACTTGAGTGGATGGTGCTGTCTGCTATGACGCAAAAGGATGGTGCTGTCTAGGGCGACGCGAGCGGATGTTGCCGTCTACGGCGACGCGAGTGAATAGTACTGCCTACGGCAACGTGAGTGGGTGTCTACGGTGACGCGAACGGATGATGCTGTGTATGGCGACGCGAAAGGGTAGTGCTGTCTACGGCGACGCCAGCAGATGGTCCTTTCCTTGGCGACGCGAGCGGATGGTGCCGTCCACTGTGATGCGAATGGATCGGGGTTGTATTGTGGGAGTTGTCACCAGAGAAGGCATCCCATACTTTTCACACAGAGAAATCTGCCGTGACTGCAAGGTGATAGAATCCAACGTAATACAGTTTGCCCCGAAAGAAATGAAACCGAGTGGATTCTGACACGGTGATTTCCATGGATAGATTAGTGAACAAGATGCTGACATTTTCAAAACGTATACATGCGGAGATAAACTGCGAAATTCACTTTTGAGCCAGTCAGAGGGTGACAAATGATTTATATTGTAACTTTTTGTAAATAAAGAAATATGAACTATGATCAAACGAGACCCCCCCCCCCCCCCCCCCCCCTTCATTTCTATACAATACAGTACAATAAATACAATACAGTACAGTGCACTGCAGTTTGTTGCTCTCTGTACTGTTTGCCACGTTTCGCATAAACAGGGAGCAGGCTATGGCTGAAGAGAACGCATCGACCGGGATTCGTGACTACAGTCCGCTGGAACTGCTCCGGTCACGTGCCATGTGGACCATCACCATCTTCTGCTTCTTCGTGACCTCAGTGTTGACATTTGTGTTCGACTTCTACAAGGTGAGAGCATACTGTGTTTGGTGGTACGTGTTCTCTCTCTCTCTCTCTCTCTCTCTCTCTCTCTCTCTCTCTCTCTCTCTCTCTCTCTCTCTCTCTCCAGCCTACCCACTACTACTACTGCTGCTGCTGCTGTTGCTGCCGCTGCTGCTGCTGATGCTACTACTACTGCTACCACTACTACTACTACTGCTACTACTACTACTACTACTACTACTACTTCGATGTCATATCTGTGTGCTTTTTTTTTCTCGCGTGCATGTACACGCAGGAGGAGAGGGATAGAATGCGTACGCGTACAGGTAATGGGACAGAAGTCTTCCACCCAAATTGTGGTGCTCTTTTGCAGCAGTTGTCTCCAGTACACTGTACATCAACTATCTTGACGTCGGTCTCTACGGCGATCCGATCCACAGTTGCAGTTTAGGCCCAAACACACTATATATTCTGTATTACACTAAAAACTGCACCTGGCTTTTCTCAGAGGATCAGCCAGTACCGAAACATATTAATCGCACAGTCCAGCCCTTGACGCACTCCATACCTGAGTCTGAGGCGAGTCTCATGTCTGTTCTTTTTGCTATGCAAGCACGATCCACACGACCCTTCATTTTCCTGTCGTCTGCTACACTTTTCACTCCCAAATCCTTTGTGCCCTACCAATGGCGTATTAACACATGGAGACAACAAGTCATGCATCATTCTGCAATTTTTGCTGACATAGGGAATTGAACTGATTTACTCACACCCAAATTCTAGGATTAAATAATCTTTTTCACATGGTTTTTTTTTTTTTTTTTTTTTTTTTTTTTTTTTTTTTGCAGAGCCAGGGTGTTTTGCATCTGTTCAGACTTGGTTGTTACTACTTGACCTTTGCTGTAACCCCGAACTCTGACCTGCAGTGCGTTGTCGCCAAAAATCATGACGACGGTTACAGGCTTTTAAAGTTTGGTCAGCGAAGGGGGAAAGTGTACTGGGACGTGAAAAAAAAAAAGAAAGTAGGGTCCAGTTTTTCCGTGACTAAAATGACAATCGTTATCAAGCCGACTGAAAGAGGTAGGCCTACAGTGTCAAGAAAAGCTGAAGAAATTGGGCCAGTGCTTTCTCTGGGCAGCGCTCTGACTCAAGTTTCAAGCCAACAATTAAAATACTAGTTTGGGGGGGGGGGGGGGGGGTCAGTTGGTTTACTAGAGTCTGTAAATGGAAACAGGAACAGGTCTGCTACTGACAGCCATCTAAGAAAGTATCGTTCTGTGTATTTTTTTATATCTGTCACTGGTAACGTCTGAGAAGAGTGAGGTTTGTCGTGTTTATATCGAAATCTAATCTGCCTGCTGTGGTTATCTTCAGTGATTGGTTTGCCAGAAGAAGACGCCGGCTCTCAAGTTCCAGTATTTAGCCGTGCATCGACCAAAGTCGACTACTGCTTGTCACCCGCATCAATGAATTATCTTTAATTCTCTCTAAGCTGATTTTAGTGCGCGTGCGCGCGCGGCTCTCTCTCTCTCCTCTCTCTCTCTCTCTCTCTCTCTCTGTGCTTGCGCGGGGGTCAGTTTGTAATCTTTCCCTTAACCCCTGTTACACATGTGGTTGATTCTGTCAATTACTAAACTGAAATTTACTGGTCATTAAAAGAAAAAGATAATAACTACTACTATCGAATCGATGCTGCTTGATTAGGAGTCTGGGGAGAACGTTATCTGACTGTTGCAGAGTTACGGGCAGACGTTTGTGCACAACGATCGTCTGCTGTCCATCATGGCGTCCTTCAGCGCTGTGGGTCAACGCCGCGTCTCGTCCAATGTGGGGCTTCCTCGCTGACCGCTACGGCTTCCACGTAGGGTCCTCTAGTGGTCTTTGTTGTAGGCCTGCAGCTCACAGACACGCAGGCATGAGCTCATTCCTTGCCTCCTTTCTTCATTCCCTCTATCCTCTTGCCTTCTTCCCTTTCTTCCTGCCTTCATTATCTTCTTCTTTCCTTCCTACCTGTTATCCCTCCTTGTTCATTCCTTCTTCCTTTCCTCCTCCCTTTTTCTCATTCCCTCCTCAACTCAGTCCTCATTACGTTCCTTCTGGCATTTGTTTCTACCTTCCCACCGTCATTCTTCCTCCCTTCCTTCCTTCCTTTCTTGTTTTTCATTACCTCCCTTTCTTTCATAAATAAACTTCTTTCATTTGTTCCTACTTCCCTTTGTCGTTTTCCTGCCTCATTTCGTTCTGTTCTTAGCCCCCCCCCCCCCCCCCCCCCCCCCCCCCCCCCCCCCGTCTCATTCATTTCCTTCCTTATTCTTTCATTACTTCTTCTTTTTCCTCAAACTCCACCCCCACCCCCACCTTCGTCACAGACACACACACGCCCCCACACACACACACCACACACACACACACACACACACACACGCACGCACGCACGCTCGCACGCACTCACGCACGCACGCACGCACGCACGCACACACACACACACACACACAATCTTTTTTCTTTCTTCCCACTTTTCCCTTGTCGTTCTTTCTTACTCATTCTTTTCCGTGACTCACTTCTTCTTTTATTCAGTCCTTCAGTTCTTCTTCCTTCATTTCCTTCCTTCCTGTCTTCATATACTGATTCATCTTGAGTCTGTAGGTACATCAGCTGAACTGTCTGTGCCTAAAAAGTGAAGGAAATAGATCATTTTATTCATTCACTTACGAACCCGTTTGGTTTTATTTTTCCAGCGATGTCTGTAATCCATGCTCTCGGATGATCGAGAATTTATCAGTGATGACAAAAAAAAAAAAATAAAATAAAATAATTAAGATAAATAAAATGAAAAAAAAACCCAGAAAACAAACAAACAAAAAATGTTTTAAGAGTCTTTTTTTTTCGTTTGTTCGGGAAGTGTTTTGATTGTGAATGTTCAAATCACAGCGAAGATGATGATGATGATGATGATGATGATGATGATGATGATGATGATGATGATGATCGCAACGACAACGACTACAACAGCAACGACGACGACGTCGACGAAGACGACAATGACGACGACGACAATGATGCTGATGATTGCTATCCTTTATCCATTTCTATTTACATAGTGACAATTTCTTTGCAGCTCTGTCTGATTCTTAGCCAAGCCTTTCTGGCGTTTGGCACGGCCATGTTTTTTGGTGAGTGAGATCGCCGGGGCCGCCATGTTGTTCCTGGTGGTCTGCCTGGTCTTCCTGGGGGCAGGGGGCATCTACGGGCTGGAGTACACCCTCATCTTCCTGCTGTTCGGCTCCAAGAACTTCACCTTCAACCTGGGGCTGTCTGGGCTTCGCTGGGGTGAGGTTTGCTTTCATCTCTTGGCAATCGAATATTGTGTGTGTGTGTGTGTGTGTTTGCACTGACGCTTTAGGGACCCCTCCGATGGCGAAGGGTCGGGGTTTTTGTGATGCTGGCATTAAACACCCAAGCAACAAAGACAACAACAATAACAACAACAACAACAAAACAAGAAAGTCCGGAAGATGAAGAAGAAGAGAAAAGAAAGAAGAAGAACAACAACAACAACACAACAACAACATCAACAACGACGACGACGACAATGTAGTGTACATGTACTCCTTTTAACAATAATGTGCTGGTAAACGACTGGGGCGAGGTGCCCCCATGAAACTTTCAGGCCCCAGATCGACTAGCTTCTTCACCATTGGGAAGAAGAGAGCCAGTGTTAATCCCACATCCTCTCCACACCATCCGCTTGCTGTCAGTTGAATTTTTTAATTCCCCTCCCCCCCCCCCCCCCCCCCCCCCCCCAGCCCCCCACCCTGAGAGTTTGGAAGATGAGGTCTACCTCCATGACACCCAACTCCATTACACCTCCCCTCTCCCCTTGTATTTCACACACGCACGCAAGCACGCAAAATTGAATCCTCTCACTCCCAACCCGGCTTTACGAAAAATTGGAAGGTGAGACCCCCCCCCCCCCCCCCCCCCCCCCCACACACACACACACACACACACACACACACACACTCTCCACCCACCCCCGTTTCCACCACCGCTTTTATAGAAAAAAAAAATGCGCCCCTCCCCCTCCTGGCCTTCAAAATATCTTCCAACGCTACTATTTGGGAAACACCGCGGAAAACAGCGTCAGGAACGTTCTCTCTGTCAGTCTGTCTGTCTGTCTGTCTGTCTGTCTCTCTCTCTCTCTCTCTCTCTCTCTCTCTCTCTCTCTCTCTCTCTCTCTCTCTCTCTCTCTCTCTCTCCGTGCTACTTCAGCGCATTGCACCCACGCCGCTCATTCCAGCTCCCTGTCCATACCCACAGTCCGGCTAGTCCCGCCGGAGTCTCGGCACCGACAATCCACAGGTGGCAGTCAATGTCAAGTCATGATCAGACAACCCACCAGTGGAGACACTGCACTACTGTCAAGTCCCTTCGGTGGTGTACAGTGGTGCCTTTCTGAGCCGACATACGCAAGATATCACTTGCTAAGCCTTGCTACTGACGACAAGAATTGCTTAATTAATCGCAGAACCAGCGTGAGTTGGTGCTTTAGGAACAATTCAGTGCACATTGAATCGTGTTCTACTGAAGACATAATTATTATATCTTCCTTGATCAGAACTCTGACCCTGAATCCGCTTGAAGCCAACTCAAACAAGGATTATTTCATTGCAGTGGGTGTTTGAATTGTCTGGGCTTCACTTAAGGCAATTTGGTGTTGGTTTTGGTGGTGGTTGTGTGTGTGTGTGTGTGTGTGTGTGTGTGTGTGTGTGTGTGTGTGTGTGTGTGTGTGTGTGTGTGCTCGCGCGCGCGCGTGCGGGAAGCGCACGCGCACGTGCGCTCGCGAGTGTGTGCGTGCATGCATGCGTAATTGTGTGTGTGTGCGCACACGCGTGTGTATGTGTGTACAGGTGTTAGTCTGTGTGTTCATTTTAGGGTGGTTGGATGTGTGTGTGTTTGTGTGTGTGTGCGTGCGTGCGTGCGTACATGTGTATGTGTGTGCTTGCGGGAATCGCACGCACACGTGCACGTGTGTGTATGTGTGTGCGTGTATGCATGCGAAATTTTGTGTGTGCGTACGCGCACGCGCGCGTGTTTTGTACAGGTGTTAGCCTGTGTGACCATCTCTCTCTCTCTCTAGGCGTGTGTGAGTGGTATTTTAGGGTGGCTGGATGTGTATGCGTGTGTGTGTGTGTGTGTGTGTGTGTGTGTGTGTGTGAACAGGTGTTCAGCTCTCTGATCGACATCTACGTGGTGAAGGCAGCAAAGGGCGCCTTTGGATGGCACGGGATCTTTCTAGCCGCCTCCATGTTTGCTCTCATCGGTAGGGGGATGTTTTCTTTCAGTCGGGTCATTATTCACAGCCGTGAATGTTCATCAGATTAATGTAAACACAAGTTATGAACAAGAATGGTGATGAAGTTGATATTAGGAAGACAAATAAACCCCAATTTCTACGAGTTTAAAACTATCACACACACACACACACACACACACACACACACACACACACACATCACACACACACACACCATTTTTTTCCGTGCACATTGTTGCCAGCTATCGTTCCCTCTGTGTGTGTGTGTGTGTGTGTGTGTGTGTGTGTGTTTATGCTCCTGTTATCTTCAGAATTGATACGATGGGCCTATTTCTACCGCGAGGCTGTAAGAGGACGCCTGCAACGCTCGTGAAATCCTTGATGAAAAAAAAAAAAAAAAAAAAAAGTTCGAAAGGCATGTAGCATTGCAGTGGTGAACATCTTTCACTCTGACAACTACTGTCATTAAGATGCAATCTCAAATGAGAGAGGGAGTAGTAAAGAACGATCAAGAAAGGTTACTCTTGCTCCCATGGTGAAATATTCACACGCCCGTAATTCCAAATCCCAAATTCCTAGCAGCCTTGGTTTGGTGTTATGGGCTTGTAATTACTTTATTCTGGAGCAAGAGTTATCCTACTTATTTGTTATGTTTGTCGCTATGATGCTTTTGAATATTCCCAACATGTCCTTACCAGCCTTTGGCTGGAACAGATATAAAAGCGTCTACCCTTGCACTGTCTTAAATGAAATAACTGCAAGTGTTCGAGTTGAAGCTAGGCTAAGGTTTGACGGGGTCAAAGAGAGGGACCCGAATTCAGGGGGTCAGAACTGACGGTGGCGGGTTTGAACAACTCGAGGGGGGTGGATTTTTACGGCTTGAAAAAAAAAAACTCTCTGTTGACCTCGAAGTTAATGGGTGGGTAACTGATTCAGGCCTGAGATGGTGAAGGCAGCGCAAGAAGAAAGGGATCCAGAATCGGCGAACCTGTAACCCCCCCCCCCCCCCCCCCCCCCCCCCCCCCACACACACACACACACACACACACTCGTAAGGCAAGAAAGCTGTGGAACATTTTTTAAAAGACTGATGTTCCTTGTTTTCTTGAGGACTTTGCGGATCTGTTAACAGAATGATTCCGCGTTACTAAATAAAAAAAAAAGTATCTCATGTGTTTTATTTGCTATATAAATGCGTGTTTCCCCCAATAAAGTTTTATTGTTCCCATTTTGCCGTTGGCTTCACTCCCTCGCTGTTCATTCGAACCCTCAATCAGCCATAAAGTGGACATTTGTCATCGACTAGGCCATAATTAAACTGAAACGAAGGTTGTATACATAACCACTCCCGGGGCTGTCCGTCGCAGTGCCAGCAGTCCACGTTCAGCTGATTGTCAAGAGTTATAGCCATCTATTTTTTTTTTCTGTGTGGTTACTTTCATTTAGAAACCAACGTCCCCATGCTGTTGAACAAATTTTCAATTTATTTCAGTGACTAACTTCCCTGTACTGCTGAATGAATTTTCCGTATATCCCAGAAACAAACGTTTCTCATGTTGTTGAGCCGTACATCGTTGATACCAACGTCTCCATTCTGTTAAATAACTTGCCCATTTTAACCCAGGAACCAAAGTCCCTAGGTTATGGAATAAATCCCCCATTAACCCCTGTAAGCAACTCCTTAGTTTGTTGAATAAATCCTTATTTATTCCAGAGACGTCTCCGTGCTGTTAAATAAATCTCCCGTTTAATCCCATTGACCGATGTCACTTTGTTGCTAAATAAATTCCCCATTTACTCCAGAGATCACCCTCCCCATGCTGTTGAATAAATCCCCCATTTACTCCAGTGACCATCGTCCCCATGCTGTTGAATAAATCCCCCATTTACTCCAGTGACCAACGTCCCCATGCTGTTGAATAAATCCCCCATACACTCCAGTGACCATCGTCCCCATGCTGTAAAGAAATTCTCCATTTACTCCGGTGACCAACATCCCCATGGTGTTGAATAAATCCCCCATTTACTCCGGTGACCAACGTCCCCATGCTGTTGAATGAATCCCAATTTACTCCAGTGACCACCGTTCCCGTGCTGTTGAATAAATCCCCCATACACTCCAGTGACCACCTTCCCCATGCTGTTGAATAAATTCCCCATTTACTTCAGTGACCACCGTCCCCATGCTGTTGAATAAATCCCCCATTTACCCCAATGACTACCATCCCCATGCCGTAGAATAAATCCCCCATTTACTCCAATGACCATCGTCCCCACGCTGTTGGATAAATCCCCCATTAAATCCAGTGACCATCGTCCCCATGCTGTTGAAGAATCCCCCATTTCCTCAAGTGACCATCGTCCCCATGCTGTTGAAGAAATCCCCCATTAACCCCAGAGACCACTGTCTCCACATTGTTTCAGGTCTGCTGATCAACTGGTCACTGGTGTGTGACTGTGGTCATCCACTCCCAGAACACATTAAAGGCACGCTCTTCCACTGCCGCCGGTCTCTACACACACGCTCTGACGTCAGAACAGACTCGGACAGTGACCCGCATCAGGAGGAATGGAGAACGGAGGAAGCACACAGAAAAGATCGGTATTCAAACAGCCAGCTAGTCCATGCCTAAGTCAGCAAGTGCTTCTCAGAATGCTTTTAACTATTTCTTGGGTAGCGCTTGCTCTGGAGTTCTGTGGTGTAGTGCAGCCGTGTGTGGGATGCTCCAAAACTGAAGTGATGTGTTTGAGTCCATGCTGCTTGCAGCTGGATGCTGGACATCTCAATGTTCTGTAATAAACATTTTTGTGTGGAACCAATATGTAAGGGATGTGTGATGATTGTTGTCATTAAATCTGTCTCGAAGCTTAAGTATAGATCTTGGATTTCATTGCAGTTTTCTCTCTCTCTCTCTCTCACACACACACACACACACAACATAGGTATAGAGTAGTGTGTGTGTGTGTGTGTGTGTGTGTGTGTGTGTGTGTGTGTGTGTGTGTGTGTGTGTCCAATGCAGTCTTTCTATGCTGTTAGTTTTGCAAATCCACAGTTTTTTCTAATCTCCAAATTCGGCATGGAGGCTCATTACCACGCAACGTAAATACATAAAGAGTGAAACGCTTTTTGGCCAGAAAGTCCCAATAGTCATATTTTAATGCGACCATATGGTAAAGCAAAGCAATGTTGGCATTTGAAGTGGATGATGAACGCGTCACCACTGATATTCATATGAATTTGAAACGCCTCACACTGGGGATGTCTCCTTGTTTGTTCTATGAGCTCTGTGTTGTTCATTTCTGCTAGGCGATTCAGTGTCATAAGCAGTATTCATTGGGAGTTAAAGGCATGTATTTATTTTATCCTGGGGAAGCATGAGTTACCCTACTTGTTTGTTATTTACCACACTTGCTGCCAGCTGTCCGAATAGCTTAGTTGGCAGAAAGTTAGACTGAATATGAAAACGTCCCTTTTGCTGATTTTTTTTTCATTTGCTTTTCTTTCAAGGATGCTTATACGCACTTTCCCCTCAGTTCCAGCCACTATGACCCTTACAGGGCTGGCGTGCTTTTCACTGTGAGTCTGATCACATTAACTGGAAGTAGGTTTCTTTCACTTTTGATCTCATCAAATCACTAATAAAGAATTTGTGTCAACTTGATCATCATCCGTTTTTGGGTCACTCTGACTTCTCAGTCTATAAAAACATTTTTTTTTTTTTTTTTTTTTTTAAATGACGAAAAAGCATTTAAATGTGACAAAAGAAAGAAAGAAAAAAAAGAAAATAACAATAACAACAGAAAGCCCACATCACAAGGGCTTTACTTTTGACAGTGCGGAGAACTGTATTGTTACAATTCATGATGAGACACATCATTGAGAATTGAGACAGGAGAATGGACCACAAAAGCAAAAATGACAGTTTCAAAAAGAAAACAAAAAATCTACAGAAAAAGAAAGGCAAAGTTAAAGAGAGTTACTGGAAAGAGGAAATTTTCAATTACGGAAGCGGGGGGTCATAGCCACGAAGCAAACAAACTTTGCATTACAAACAGAGATGACATTCTCATTTTCTTTACATTTTTTTATTTGCAGACCTTGTTTGCTTCTCTCTTGTCTTAGTCCGAAGCAGACCGAGAAACAATGCTGATGACACTGAACCAGATATGATTCACATATAACTTCCTTTCACCATTTCAGTGACCTGTCAAATTGCCAGCAACATGAAATGCTATGTCAGAGTACCATTTGCTTCAGTCTAGAACTTGCTTCAGTCTAGAACTTGCGAATATCTGTGTGCTTGTATGAAAGTCGCTAATTTAAGTTATCTAATTTAATGAAGAAGTTTTTCATTGCCTGTTTGCAATTTTTCATCAAACATCAAATAGAATTCTTATGAAATCCTTGCTGGGATGACAGAAACATTCTGCTGCTATGATCCACACTAACAAATAAAATGATTGGTTGGCAGTCATGATGATGATGATACATTTTTATGTTTGTGAGCATCAATGGCCATTGACTGACACTGAACACTTGCCATCACCATGGATGGATTAGTATGAATTTTACTGCTAAAAACAACAACAACAAAATCAACAAACAAAAACAGACAAGTGCAGATGTACACACGCATAAATTACCACACACAGCATACAATCCCAAACATGCATGCAGGTACATGCACACAGACTCACACACACACACACACAGACTCACACACCGGCACAACAGGGCACAAGAGCACAAATATGTACAGACCTCCTCTGTACCATAAAAGTAGTATATGGAGGGGACAAAAGGAAATAACACTTGAATCCTGAACTCAGGTAACACTTTTCAGCACTTAAACAATGGACTGACAATACACTTTATCACTGAAGCTTTTCTCTGATAGAAACCAACAGTTCTGACAGATCATCTGTCCCAGCCTCAGGTTGCCTGTTCTGTCTGCTTCAGAAACCCAGTCACTGGAACATCAACCAACTCACAGCCAGTGGTTGACCAATAGAACCCACACAGCCCATGCCCTTTCCAGTCCACAATGCTTTCTCCACAATATATTCTCTTTTGCACAAGCTTAGTTTTAGACACTATGTGTCAACTAGTCCAGTAACGCCCCCTTGTCTGTAGATTTCAGTAACTGTGGATGATCTCCCCTTCCAGCTTTTTCCGTCTCATGCCTGTCAGCTTCTGTATCCATCGCTCCATCTTCTCCTCAGGATCCACGTTTACCTGCAAATAAGTTATCAGTCTTGTTTCAGCCACACTGTGTGGGTCATGCTTTTGAACCGAAATGCTATTTCGAGAAATTCCGGATGCATGATTAGCATCCTATAAATTCAGATGGCCATCAAAGATCAACGAAATCTGTCAAACTCAAACATGAGATTAAATACACCCAGACAGTTACTAATTATTGACAGAATTTGTCAATCTCAAGCATATTTTACACTCAGTAATTAATCAACCATCAAAAAAAAATCTGTCATTCAACAATTAACTTACTAAACGCTTGGAGTCATCAGTGCTCAATGGAACTTGTAAAACTCAAAAGTGTAGCTTAATCTCCATTCAAAAAGTCTCTAGCAGTAACTAAAACCTACTTCCAATGTTGATTTTCACGCTCTAAATAGAGCCTGAAATGAACATATCATTCATATATGATGGAACTATGTTATGCCTGGAATTACAAATACGGCCACTGATTAAATCCGATAAAAAGTTTTCATGGCACCTTTGCGTGTACGGTAATAAATACACCCTGTAACACACTTTCCATTCCATTGTGATGGGTTTCTTTTTATGACTGACAAGAGTTAATGACAAAGCGCCTTCTTTCTGATGAAGCAGAATATATGACTCGCAGAAAGAAAATCATTAAAGATCATTTAGCAAAGTTGATCTCAAGTGTCTGTCTGTGTCTAAATGTTTGATAACATGCAGATACATTGGAACACAAGCAGGGACTACAAACCGGAAAATTAGGGGGGGGAAAGCCACAAAAAAGACCCACCAAACTTTAGAAAGTGCAAAAACATAGTGAGAAAGAATGAATTTGTGCCCAAATATGCTGATGAGCCAGGTTTGGAAGTAATTTGCATTGGGGGAAATTATTACTACTGTAGTTACTGGAACATCAGTAACTATCACTCTACCCTCAGCTGTGTGATGGTAGGCAATAAATGAATCACACATCACACACACACACACACACACACACACAGCTTTTAAAAAGATTTGGAAAAAAAAAAAAAATCTAACCCTCTCCCCTCTTTAAAAAAAAAAAAATCTGGAAGGTGTACACACAAACATTGCAGCTGTTCACTTGTACAACTATTAGAAGTACTACAAAATGATAGATAACTTGCATTTTTAATGCTGACACTTACATGTCAGTGGTATCAATATGAAAGGTTTCTGCACAATCTGCACAATCGATTCAGTTAAATGCTCGGTTTCTGCACAATCTGATTTAAACGATTCAAAAGTTAAAGTGCCCCATAGTGTTCCAGCAGTACAGAAACAAATGAGGATAAAGGCTTTAGTGCTGCTGATACATTACATTAAGGATGTGAAAATGATTACTTTTATCACATTTCTAGCAGAAAGAATGAAATACACTGTATATTTCTACGGCTTTGCTATTGGCTGACACAGGAAACTAATTTTTTCTCAAATTCACCCCACCATTCTTCGTATCTGCAGCTGAACTTTGCCTTAAGCAACCTGTTAATCATCTTGCATGAAGCCATCACAAGTACATATACAAAGAATGTGGGATCTCAGAAACAAACATTGAAACAAAGTATATATGATCCATCGACATACTGAGCAAAAGACAGACTCACAGAGGAATCAAAGAGAGTGTCAGGGTTGTCCTCCAAAGCCAGAGAACTCTTGTCCACTGGTTCCGTTCTGGTGAACACCACGGAGTTGCCTACTGCTCCAAACATAGCCATGTGGTGGGAAGGTAACTCTGACACTTCTCGGCTCTCCTGTGGAATTGTGCGCATACATGACTATAATGATTGAATAAAGCATGATAACATCATGCTTGTCTTTTTTCTGCCCTTTACAGACATCTGACCACATAAATATCATATCATAGCCATCACTGCACAAAAAAGGCAAAAGCTAGCTGTATCATACACATTTCCATATAACAGTTCATGACTTCGTTTCCAAACCAATAACTTTCTTGAGGCAGACAAGGCTGATTTTTTGTTTTGTTTTTTGCTGGCTGTTAATTTAATCAGATCTTGGTAATTTACAGAGCTTAATCTAGGATTTTTTAAGAAGGGGGGCAGTCCCCCCTCATATATCAAAAAAAAAGGGGGGGCACTCCCCCCCCCCCCCCTCACCAATAACTTTTTGAGGCAGAAGATTTTTTTGTTTTGTTATTTGCTGTTGGGCAGTCCCCCCTAATGTAGGATTTTTCTAGTCCCCCCAAAAAAAAAAGGGGGGGCACTCCCCCCCCCCCCCCCCCCCCCCCCCCCCAGGGCCGCTTCTTCAGCCAATCGTCTTGAAACCGGTGTTCCCTAGCACTGGGCTGCTTCTCCGAGCTTTTCGATGTAGCCGCGGTTTCTTCATGATCTTCTCCACCCTTGCATGGCACAGAATTTTTTTTTTTTCACTTTTCCTCCACGAAAGTCGAAGTCGAATAGGGTGGGTGCATGCTTCATTTTGGAAAATATCCAATGTGGCACCTTAAACTCTCGCACAACTTCTCGTCGGTGATCAAGATGGAGGAAATGAACGCCAAGATTGGTTGATTTTCACTAACAGCCAATGAAATATCAAGAAATCGTTCGCTCCTGCTCAGTCCTAGTTTCAGTTTTTCAAGCAGACGACAAATGAGTGCCCGCAATGATCAGTGAACAGGACGGGCAGTCCTGCAACTGTGCAGGAGTCTGCCCGCGTTATGACTCGATAATTGCAGGAAGGAACAGATTTTCGGGGGACTGTACCAATCCCGCGTTCTAGATTAATCTGTGATGACATATGACAATCAGGTATAGTACCATATTAAAATGCAATCTGATAACACACAAAGCAGAACAAAACCTAGTAACGAACATGCACCCTTCTGGTTTTCTTACCAAAGTTCTTCATCTACGGCATTAACATTCCGCCAGTGCTTTTTCTTAACTTGATAATTATTTTCTTTTCTGTCTTCTCACCTACAGTGTATGTAATAACATTCCTTTGTGCGTAACCAAATGAATGCAGGTGTCAACACCAAGTCTGTTAAAATGTTTCCATGCTGTCCTGATCTAACATAGGATCAATGTTTGAGTTTGCATCTAATCTCCACCTAGCTCTTCACTGCTTGCCAAAATTGAGCACTTTGTTTTTAAAGACATGTATGTGCCTTCCCTGATATAATGCCTTGTTGACAGAAATGACAGTATATTATTTCATTCAATCACATTTCCCTCACCTTCAAACTTTTGGAAGAGCGACTGGATTTGAAGGCAGTGGGAGCGAAGGAGTCCGATTCGATGCTGGCCACAGCTTCGGCAAACTGCTGACGACTCAGGGGACTTGACGAAGCCATTTGGGATGAGGATGACTGTTCCTTGAGTTTCTCGTCAGACAAGGTTGCTGCTCTCAGTGCCATCTTCAGTCGCATCTGAGCTTGTTCGGCCGGAGTCTGGGCAGGACATTGTCTGGCATAGACAGGTGAGTGACAATGCCTTCCATCTCTTGTCCCCTCCCCCTCCCCTGGCTAATTCCATATATAAAACAGTACAGACCTGGGAACCCTTAAGTTTCAGTTTTAGTATTCTTTTCCCTAGAATCTGACATATTTAGGGGGGGGGGGGGGGGGGGGGGGGGGGGGGGGGGGGGGGGGGGGGGGGGGGGGGGGGGGGGGAAATGGCAGTATTCTATGGAAATCTAAGTACACCATTTGTTTGGTAATAAAAACAAACAAAGAAATGGGGGGCAGTTCTGATCTAAGAGAATGTCCCCTGGAATTCATGTACTACTGAACACCCAGTTTGCTTCCATCAATCGCAAGTGGCACTTCAAAATCAAGCCAGCACTCTATGCATCTGTTATACAGATGGCTGACTACACAAAAGACCTGCACTTCTATATGTCTTTGATAGTGAAAGGTGAAGAAGAAATACATACATTCAAAGGTGTTTTTCTTCTTCACACCTGATTAGCTTCGACACTGGTGGTCTTGTTTTCGCTTTCGGTTTTCTTTCTTTCTTTTACCTTTAGTCTTGGATAACACAAGAATTTATTTTCTGTATGCATCATGGCTGCTTCTGTTGAAGTAAAACAGAATTCTGACTGGTTTTCAAATGTCAAACATTACCTATACACTCAGCAGAAATGCACTTTCATCTAACCAGCATAAAACTTTTTCAGATATATTTTTCAACCATTGAATGTATTGGTAGTATAACTGGCAAAACAGGTGTACAAAATGTGTCAATATTATATGGGGCTCACAGGTCTATGGGTATCATGTGCATACTAGAGATACCTTATCATCAATCCAATCACTAGCATAAACGATTATATCAAACCCAAGTTAACTCATTTCAATTCAGTGCTATTCTTGTTGCTTATAGCCCAGCTGACCACAAAGGGCCATGTCAGGGCTGTCACTTCGTTGAAGTCAACTCTCATAATAGACTTAAAAAAAGAGCACATATATCACTCATTGAAACAGATTTTTCTTTAAAAATGAAAACAAACAACAAAAAACGCTGGAATCGTTTTAAAATCTTTTTCCTGTTAATTCTAAATTAGATGAAAAACATTCAATTCTTTCAGAAACTCAAGCATCACATCAGGTAAGACATCTTTGAATAAGGTTTTCATGGAATCTGCTGTAAAGAGTTTATGTCTGACATCATGTAACTCACATCCAATTCCACTACTACTTTCAATGACTAATCTGCTCATAATAACTTTGGACAGATTGACATAGGAAACATTTGCAACACCTGCAACAGTTGCAATGTTCAATTGACAGCATAACTTGACATATTTGTAAATGATTTATATATATATATATATATATATATATATATATATATATATATATATATATATATATATATATATATATATATATAATGGGAATAAGAAGAATGAGAAAGAGGTCAATCTCTATTTCAGTTCTTGAAAGTTCACTTGCCACCTTTTCTGTTGACACGACGTTGGATCAAGAAAGAAATCTGTTCCAACTTACATCTGCTCATATTTGACTGCATTTTCCTCCTCAGCACACCAAAAAAAGACTGCTGTGATACATCATGAAAGTAAGCACAGAGTAGAACTTCGTCATGCAGTTTCAAACAAGAAAGGAACTCCACCAGCATTGTATTCATCATCCTCATCGATCAGCATGAAAACAGTCTAAAATTCCGTGGCCCTTTATGCCCTGCTTTCATGGCAACCTCAGTTTTGATTTCCTCTCTGAATCTGTGCCCTTGGTGAGTCCGTGTTAAGGTCACCAGTGTTGGTAAGTTCATAGGGACTGTCGTTGGATGGACATGATGGTAACCTCAGTAGAGATATGCTCACGCACGCTAGCTCCACAATAAACAGTTATTGTAGTTTGTAGGGGGCTCAGAAAGGTATCCTCCTGCATATTTGATCGGAACAGGTACAAAGTGTGGCTGTGGATGGGTAACCTGAAAAAGCAGCATGGGGATACCGCCGATGCATGGAAGATAAAATTGAGACAGGAAAAAAGGGAAATCCTTTCACTGATCCTACCTGTCGAGTCGTTTTTTATTCTCAACCAGTCTGACTGGCATCATAGGCAGGGGAGACTACTAAGAACAACACATCTTTTGAGCTGCTGAATAACATGTCTCTTTCATCGATTGCAGAGCCTAACCACCATCAAGGTAGGGGAGACAACTCACTGTGTATTCTGATGCCACATGAATCGTGATCAAAAGGTGGGAAAAAGTGGGCTTCATTTTCATCTACCTGTGCCTGACCATATCACTAACCTGTGGTTTGTGGTTGTGTTACATTAACATACTACCACAAAACAGCCACCAGGACATTTTGATGGATGCAATCTTCTTATTTACTAGTAATATTTTGTATATATCTTTTTTTTATCTCAAGCAGCCTTGGTAAGAGTTTTGCCTTTCTTTGCCCCATGTTTCCTTTAACCTGAAGTTGGATCTACAACGTTGAAGACACTCCCTGTTTTGTTACCAACCAATTCTACTGCACCTTTTCACCTACAAGAATCCCAGTACCATATTTTCACATACAAACACCAACTTAAATATAAAAAAAAAAGAGGATGAAAAGATTAAATAGCCAATTCAGATATCCTCCTACTTAGGTCCAACAGGGTTTTAGATAACAGACAGACAAGCATCGACAATAAAGTTACATGCACTTTACATGTTTTCCAAGAGAGTGAGGGGGAAATTGGGGATGAGGTGGGAGGTGGGGATGAGGGTTCATTTTCTCCTAAGGGCAGAGACAGAAGGGGCAGGGGGGACAGGCCCACATACCCAAACACTGCACCACCAGAACGCACAGCGTTACCATGGGCTATGCATTAGCCAAAAGCAGGATTCAAACTCAGAGTTCAATCACTGTGCTGACCAGACACCCAGACAGATGTAACTTCATTTGTGTGTGCAGTGTTACCTAAAAACTTATGGAAGTACTCTTTGACAGAACGATCCCATTTACTTGCAGCCATGATTGCGTTCCCATCCCATCCTCACTCAGTCTGCCTGTCCCATCAATGTGTTGTTCCCAACCCCAACCCATCATCGAATCTCTGTCCAATCCATGTTTTATCTGATTCTATCCCCTCACTTTACGCTATCCAGTCCCTGTTTTATATTGTGATCCAACCCCTTCCCACCACCATGTTCCTGTCTAGTCCATGTTCATTTTGCAACCTAATTCCATCCTTTTCCATTGCCCCTGTGCAATCCATGTTTCTTCTTCTGTGTCTGATTCCATTTCCTTCAGTCTGCTCCTTTCCAGTCCAAGTTTATCCTCTCACACCAAGCCCCTTCCGGTCATCACCTACCATGTCCTTGAAGCCAGGGATCTCATCCAGGGTGTTAGATCTGCAACATGAAGCACACAGGAGCACATCAGATCCCATCAACATGCGCCCGGTCCTGTGTTAGTCACTGAGACAGTGGGCTATTTGTGAAGTATATAGTTGCATGTGAAACGACTCATCAGCTATGTAAGCAGGTAGATTCAAACTGGAAATTTGAGCAACATTCTAACATACACATACATTGAGTGAACACAACTTGACTGTGTGGACCTAACCTTCCCAACTGAGCCCATAGCAAACTCAACTCTGGGTAGGAGCTGGTCAAGCCAGAAAAATCCTCTAAAACTAAATGGCTGCTATGGGAATCAAACCTAAGACCTCCTAAACAGGAGTCTGCAATGCAAACCACTTTTGCCACAGCCACTAGTGTACAGACACATTTTGCATAGACATTTAGTGGATTTTTTGGTTACATGCATTCATTTGTTCATGCCTAAACATGCAAAAAAAAAAAAATCCAACTAAATAATGAGCATGTTTTGTACAAAGTTTATGGACATTTTTTTTTCTACTTTTTTTTTTTAAGTTGGGGGGAAAGTGGGGGTGGGGTGGGCGGTGGGGATGGGGGTTCATTTTTTTATCCTAAGGGCATCATGTGGCAGAGGTTAGACAGCAGAGGGATATCTGATCTAGTTTTCTCCACATTAGAAAAAAAAAAAATCACTCTCACACGACTGTTTTACCAGCATACCCTGGCTTTTTCGTCTCCTTTGCTGTTGTTGTTGTTGTTGATACTTTAGAACCTGTAGTCTCTGCTGTTATTCCAACGCCATCGATCCAGACATGAGTTCACGCACACACGTTAGCGAGAGTCGTCGATCATTGGTAATAGCACACAAACTATGGTTACGCACCGCAAGTGCTACTACCACTCCGGAGAGCTCTGTCTCAAGATTTCTTTTTTGACTTTCTTTTTTTCCTGTTCGTCGTGTTCATTGTATTTAAGCCTAACGTGCGTACAAAATACGGCGAAATCTTATGGGTAAACAGGTCTGTAACACCCAACAATGTTAGCTGATAATAATTCATGAAGTCATTCCCATTTATTCTCCATCAGGATCCAGCCCTGATCGCCGTCACCAAGATACAAGAGCCAGTCAGTCTCCCCCGGATACAAATCCCAGTCGCCTTCCCCATAGACAAGGCCCAATGGATCACCCCACCCAGCAGTGTTACAGGCATTCTCAACCATCCTCTTTTCCAATCCAGCTTTTCACTAGCACACTCAAGACAGCACTTGCATCAGTTCCTCTTTCCGCCTCCCAGACCAGCTCAACAGAGTCACCAAACTCAGTAACTTGCTTCCAGAAAAAGTTGGCAAATAGAAAGCATACTTTCACGCATCTTCAGGCCCACTCAGAATATCAAAGGCTGTCAAGTGTGCCACCATGGGAGCCAAAGATTGTAAATTTGTTTCTACAAATACACAACATCACCATATACGTAACAAAAATAACAAATAAACAACAAAAAAAAGAACTGTCATGAAAGTTTTGACGTACAATTATTGACGGGACACTCTAAAAAAAAATAGAAAAAAAAAAAAGCAAAAACAAACAAACAAAAGATTTAGCGTGTAACTCATCCATATGCAACTCACTCAGAAGTGCTGATTGCTTGAGATGGAGATATGGATCGTCTCCCTCTTTTCCGCTCTGCTGATGACCTGAAATGGCAACAGGCTGATCATACACAGGCTTGATGCATAATACAGTGTATACAAACTCTTTTTAATTACATAAAACACACCAAAAAAAAAAACACCCAAAACAAACAAACAGCATCCAGGAAATACACACAGGAAATCAATTTAACTCAATCGAGCCTTGTTGGAAGCGGGTTTCCGACACTGTTCACATCACTTGAAGGCGTGTCGGATGCATACTTCTGACAGAGTTTGAGGATGTTTAAATCATACCGCCTTTTATCAAAGGGCAATAAATCTGGTTTGAGGGACAACTTCAGGCCTTTTTTTTTTTTGCAGCTGCTTCCCTTAGACCGTTCTTCATGTATTCTGTAGTAGTTTTATACAGATTTGAATTGTCATACTTTCAGTTCCCACGATCACACAATTTTGAACATGATCACATGATTTTGGGTGGATCAAGCATTTTGTGGTCAAATTCTTGTGTTTTATGCAGTTGTCATAAATATGCTTTTCTCTGTAGGTCATACCAAGTGCTCAGAAGTGTAATATAACTTGTGTGGGAGGATAGAGAGCATTAAGAAGTGGATTACAGTGTGCACATAAAGTTTTTGTTTCTCTGCAAATGTGTATCATTTTGGATTACCTACATCATGTGAACTGAGTAGATTCCTCTCTGAAGGTGAGCATTTTTGATAAATATATTGTTTCTTCTATACAATGGTGTATGTCTCATGCTCCTAGGTGAAGTGGTCGATTTTTTATGATTTAAAAAAAAAATTGCAATGAGGGGCTAACTGGTCCATTTGGGCTGTGACTTGATTCAGTTAACAGACAAGATAGATGGGATCCAGACAAGGCTGAAGAAATAGAGAAAATCAAGCTGGTGATGGGACTCAAATTCAAGATTTCACAGCCGCATCATAAAGCATCACCTATGTTCTAAGATGGTAAATTAGATGTCATACTGTTCATATTTTTGTTGGTATGGTGGGTTGACTGTGAAGAGCAGAAATGTGTGCTTGAGAAAGTGGTGAACGTGGGAGGAAAAATCGTTGGTGAGAGACAAAAAAGTCTGAGTGAGCTATACAGGTGCCGTGTTGTTTGTAAAGCGAAGAAGATTACGTGTGACTAGACCCACGTTCTTGCAAATCAGTATGACCTTCTTCAGTCAGGACGAAGATATCGATCGGTTAAATGCAGAAGCGTCAGATTTAAACAAAGTTTTATTCCCCTGTCCATTGATTTCATGAACCAAGAAGATGTTTAATTGAAATCCAAATTCCTCTATATGAATGTATGTCATATGTGAGAAAATGGGGTAATGTGGCTAAATTATTGTTTATTTGCTGTGAATGTGTGACCACAAATTAATTTCTCAAATTCAGATAATAAAGTTTACTTGACTTGACTTGACTTGACTTGACTTTATCCTTGCAATTATTATTTACTTCTTCAGCAGTTGCTAATATTACAAAAGTCGACCAAACAATCTTCAGCCATTGCCACTATTTTGAAAGTCTGCTAAACAATCTTCAGCAGTTGCCAGTATTATGAAAGTTTGCCTAACCATCTTCAGCAGTTGCCAGAATTATGAAAGCCTGCCAAACAATCTTCAGCTGTTGCCACTATCATGAAAGTCTACCAAACCTTCAGCAGTTGCAACTATCATGAAAGTCTACTAAACAATCTTCAGCAGTTGCCAGTGTTTTGAAAGTCTGACAAACAATCTTCAGCAGTTGCCAGTATTATGAAAGTCTACAAAACAATCTTGAACAGTTGCTAGTATTATGAAAGTCTACCAAACAATCTTCAACAGTTGCCAGTATTATGGAAGTCTACTAAACAATCTTCAGCAGTTCCCAGTATCATGAAAGTCTGACAAACAATCTTCAGCAGTTGCCAGTATATCATAAAAGCCTACCAAACAATCTTCAGCAGTTGCCACTATCATAAAAGCCTACCAAACAATCTTCAACAGTTGCCAGTATTATGAAAGTCTGACAAACAATCTTTAGCAGTTGCCAGTATTATGAAAGTCTACCAAACTTTCAGCAGTTGCCAGTATCATGAAAGTCTACCAACAATCTTCAGCAGTTGCCAGTATTATGAAAATCTGCCAAACAATCTTCAGCTGTCAACTCCATTACTAAAGTCTACCGAACAATCTCCCCTCTACCTCATTCCACCACACTCCTCTGATCTCTTACCCATCTCCTACACCTTCCCAGCATAGCACAGATGACTGGCAACTTTCACCCTGACACCCATGTGTCGCATTCATGGAGCCCACCTTCTTGAGTCATACTGGCTCCTTGAACCGGAGTCTGATCGTGAACGACGGCTGCGCTCCCTTGACGAGGACCGTCTTCGGCTGAACACCCTGTCTCTGCTATCAGAGCGGGACCTTCTATCTCGACTGCGGGATCTACACAGATACTACAAGATTTCAGATAAAGTAAAGACTTTACACTGAACTACCATCAACAACAAAAAATACAATAACAATGATAATGATGGAATAATGACAACATTTATCTGCTGAGAGAAAATAGCAATGACCAGCAGAGTTACAGGGGCAAAATTTGAAAAAAAAATTTTTTTTTTTGGTCAAAAACTCCCAAAATATACAACCAAGCACCCCAAAACAGACAGCACAGTGATGTTCCATTTAATACAGAATACAGATCAGATAAGCGAATTTTTGTACAACCATGTCTTCAGCAGACATCACAACAACACAGAAACATGCATAGAACAACACACTTCAAACTGCAACCTGCATGATGACTTGGGTGGAGATGGGCAGGAGAGAGGGTAGTGGTGATGGGAAAGGGATGAAAATGGAAGGGGCGAGACACCAGTGAACATGCCTAACTGGTGAGCATGGGATTTGAATGTCTGTACATACAGTCATTTGTATATGCATATATACGCATATACACTGTCATGTTATGCTAGCTGCAATCAGTGGGTTATTATCCTGGTGTCTTTTTTTCTTGTTTGTTTGTTTTTTTTTTGTTTAGCTGCCTCATCTTCTGTACCATTCTGATGGTATTACCCGTAACAACGCTCATTCCGGCTCCCTGTCCACCGTCACATCTTGTATTGTCCCGTCACAGTCTCAGCACTGGCAATCCACAGGGACAGTCAACATCAAGTCATCACAAGGCAACCAACCAGGGTAGTCATTTCCCTGCTGTTAGGTCACTTCTATGGTGTTCAGTGGTGCCCAAGACATACAGACACCTGCACCGTCAGTCAGGAAATCTGAGCAACACACTCAAAGGTACATTCGTTAAAGAGGATGAATCTCAACTGTGTGGTTCCAGTCTTCACAGCTGAGCCCATTGTAAAACTCAACTCTAGATAAGAACCAGTCCTAAGTCACCCCCCCCCCCCCCCCCCCCCCCAAATATAAATGGCTCAGTTGGAAATCAAACCAATGACAACCCAGCTGGGAATACCCAATGCAGCTACTGTTCCACTGCAGCTGGTCTGTGTATTCTTTTAAGTTTGCTGTTTGCAGCATCTGAAAAGGACATGTTTGCTGAAAATCAGCTCACCTGTTTCGTCTTGTTATCAAAGTCGCCCTACATGTAGGTCAGACCTTCAGCACCCAGCGACACAAAGTTTGCACCACGGCATTCACTTTGTTTCTATGTAAAGGAATGTATCTACCTCCTGGTAACCAGTTAGGTATGCAGCTATGAATATGTATGGGCAAGTTAAAGAACCAGATGATGAATATATGAATGCATATGTTTAAAAAACACAAATGGGCATGTCATCAGCATCTGTGTATGCTGATCCTTAACTTGCAGCCATACCTTGACCCTCGCCTTCTCTCATACGACCGTGAGCGCCGACCACACGCTCTGATGACCTTGACCTCCTTGATCTGTCAGTTGACCTTGATCTTCGTCTCCGAGCTGGCAGGCGATCCCGTCGGCTGTGTCTGTCTGGGGAGCGACTGATGGATCTGGACCTCTGGCGGTGCTTTTTCTTGGACTTTTTGTGTTTGTGGCTGTGAGAATAACGGCTGCCACTGCTGCTCCTCCTGACCTGGTGGATAAATGTTCAAATGAACAAATCAATATCGCTAATAATGAATTCATAACAATATGGTCCAATCTGTAATACAAAACACTGGTTCTGGCTGGGAAAGGAAAAGAATTTGCCTGGGTACAAAAAAAAAGTTTTTGTTTGTAACTAGCAGCTTCAAAACAACCAACTTTGCCGGACTGTAACCAAATAGAGATGCAGTAATACGACCGATTACAACAATGCTCAGCTCAGTCCTCTCCATGCCTGCTGGCGCATGAGGCTATGGCAAGAGATCTCCATCTGGCTCTGTCTGCGGATGCTCTGGGGGCTGTGTTGAGAGTCAGTCCTTCGTCTTTCAGCTCCCTTTCTATTGTCCTGCACCAGGTTTCCTTCGGTCGTCCCCATTTTTCTTTTACCTGGGGGGTCCAGCGCAGGGATGTTCTGGGGAGTGAGTTGAGTGGCATGTGACAGACATGCTCCAGCCATCTCCATCGACGCGCCTGGATGGTGTCCTGTATTGTGGAGACTCCTGTTCTAGTCCTCAGTTCTTCGTTTGAGATGACGTTCGGCCAGAAGATCCTGAGGATACGTTGCAGACACTTGTTCTGGAACACTTCCAGCTTTTTCTCAATGGCGCCGGTTGTCTTCCAGCACTCTGAGCCATACAGGAGGACATTGAGGACACTGCTCTTGAAGAGTCAAATCTTCGTTTGGATGTTGAGGACGGTGGATTTCCAGATGGGCCTGAGCACTGCGAAGGCTTGGTTGGCTTTGCTGATTCTGGCGTTGATCTCCTGGTTGCAGTCTGTAGTCATCTTGCTGCCCAGGTATACAAAATTCCCGAACATCATCAAGTGGTTTGCTGTTAGCGGTGATGGGTTGTTGTTGTTTAGCATTTCTTCTCATGACTTACAACAATGCATTATAAAAAAAAAAAAAAAATCTCTATATCTATCTATATCTGTGTGTGTGTGTGTGTGTGTGTGTGTGTGTGTGTGTGTGTGTGTGTGTGTGTGTGTGTGTGTGTGTGTGTGTGTGTGAGTGGCTGTGTGTGTGTGTGACTGTGTGTGTGTAATGGGGAAGGGGGGGGGGTGGGAGGAGAGGAGGGATCTATCTACCTCAAGGTACCCCCTTTTTCAGATCTAATTAAGGTTTCAGATCTCTCTATCTACCTCACCTCCCTAGTGTACCCCCTTTGGTGCCTTTGGGGAAAAGAAATCAAAAGTATAATTAAAAACAAACAAACAAAACCTCCAAACAAACAAATATGTTTCATCTGTTGTGAGCTGGCTTTTTCATGAAAATGCAATATATATATATCAAATGTCAAATTGGTCCTGCTCTGCGGCTTTGAGAATTGAAAGCAAGAGATGCAGCAGAAGATACGGCCATCAGCAGACAGCTGTCTGAGGAAAAATATTTAAAATCTGGTGGCCATGCAAAATCAGCAATAAAGAGTTGTGGCAATGGGCAGGAGAGGAGTCAGTTACCCCACTGATGGTGAGGAGGAAAGAGGCTGGATTGGACACACCCTTCAGAAGCCAGCATCATGAACCATTCCGAGGCTCTGGCCCAGAGCTCCATGGAAAGAAGGATAAGGGGACAATTAACAAACATGGGGAGAAGTGACAGACATGAAGAGGTGGGATTCAGCTGGACAGAGACACAATGGACCACACACAGTCAGACACACTGAAGAAATGTTCTGACAGGAAAAAAAAAAAAGGTTTCAGTCACCCAATCACCCTTGCTATTGCTGCCAATCCTGTACTTTTTTTTTTGAGGGTGGGTGGGTGTGGGGGTGGGGCTTCTGAAGAGGTTAGGGGATAGTGGACATGCACATGAAAGTAATGCACAGAGAAATATTGTAGTTTAGGACCAATGCGGGCAGACAAAAGAAGTACAGTTTCTCTCTCCAGAGACAAACCTCATTTGGATAAAAATGCCAACAGAAGGAGCTAATAGCATACCTACAGTTTAATAATTCAGATTGTTGTTTCTACCAATAACAGAAATCTGACAGTGACATATCACAACATAAATTTCATTTAGAAAAGAAACACAGATGAAAAGTAAAGTTCCAATAGTCTAGTTTCAAATACTTATAAGTTTTTTTTTTTTCTTTTCTTTTTAAATGTTAAATCCCCTTCATCTTCAACACAAACAAGATTAAGGTTGTCTATAGGGGCTAGAGGTAAAATTGGATTTTTCCACCCAATAGCATCTTCTAATTGGTAGGAACACCCATGTGTTTGCTTTCAGGTAAGGCAACCTTTCTCTCAAGAAATAAAAAAACAGCAGCTGACCCCCCTACCCTATTCTTAACACACTAACCAATGGGAAAAAAAAAAGGAAACAGAATGCAATTTATAGTACCTGGCCTGCCACTGCGTTCTCCCTTCTGATTAGTAAATTGCCTCCTAGCTAAGCCAGTCACTTGGTTCTTTACACCATGCTGTTATGTCACAAACACGTAGCTTAAAATAATCGAGTCAGGAAGAGAGATCTGTGGCTGTCGCAATAATAACTAACAAATATCACTAAAATCATGCTGAAAAAGTGAAATATAACTTCCCCATGGCAGATGCTTGAAGAATGTTGGTCTTGCTCAGTTGGAAGGTCACAGCATTCACCACAAGCCCGACAGATAAAAATCTGCCTTAGGCAGCAGTAAAACAGCTGTCCCTGTCCTTACACACACACACACACACACACACACACACACACATTCACTCGCGTGCACACACGCGCACACACACACAACACACACACACACACATAGACATACACACACACACACACGTGTACACACACATAACCCAAAACACATGAAACAAATTTACATTTAGAACTACCATTGCTGAATGATTACTGTCCAAACCTGGAACGAGATCTTGATCGCCTCTTCTTCTTTTTCTTCATCTTCCGGCTTGAGTCATCACTGTCGGAGTACCTCCCCATTGTGTAGACCTGTTCCTTCTGTCCCTAAGGAAACTGAGTATATGTACATACATGCAGTAATATAATTCTTCTCAAACTTCAATTCAGTCAGACCTTAAATCTATATCAGTCTTCATGCATTCATGAATAAAACAGTGCAATATAAGCAGTTTCCATAAAATTACTAAATCGAATAGAATGTTCTTGACAAGAAACAGTGTGTGTGTTCAGAGAGAGAGAGAGAGAGAGAGTGTGTATGTGTGTGTGTGTATACCTGTGTGTGTAGGTTGTTAGTTGATTCAATTGGTATTCCATTGAAGGAAACTGGTGAGGGAACTTGTCCTGACATCTTGTTGTTGAGAGTGCAGACTAATGTCTGGGCTTTCATAAGGTTGATGGGCGATCCAGTTTCGTGACACCACTGAGTAATGTTGTTCAACTGTTGCTGAACTGCTTTCATTCTTTCTTGAGCATTCTTTGACGTTTTGTAGATCAGACCGTCATCTGGTAATGTCAACACTCAAGCAATTCCGTTTCTGTTGAGGTCTGCAAGGCTTTTAATGTAAACATTGTACAAAACAGGGAAGAGAAGAGAACCTTGAGATAATCCCATAGAAAGTTTAGGAGGCTCAGATGTCAAATCTCCAAGTCTATTTGGGTGTAAGCTTTGACAGAATGCTAGCCTTTAGAAAGCATGTTGAGAATATTATTCTAAAAGCAAAAAAGGCCTATCTGCCATGAAAGCAATGGCAGCTAAAGGCACTGAAAAGCGTCATCTCTACCAACAGCATCATGCACTTGTATTCAGTGTGACTGATTATGGCTTAGGGCTTACAACACTGTCCAACAGCAACCTTCTCAAATTAGAAAAAAATCAAAATTAAGCAATGAGACTGATCCTGGGAACCACGCAGGACACACCAGTTTGAACTGTGTGATACCTGCTCGACCTCCTTCAATGCAGACAAGACACAAGCTAGAACAGGTGAAGGCATATTTCAGAGCACTTGAAAATCCTAAAAACCCACTTCATGTCGCAGTCAAGGAAACAAAAGGCACTCAGCTATGACAAGGAAAATCATGGATTGGACAGGCAGAAGACAGTATACAGCTTGTGTGCCAGTTAGCAGAACTCAAAGAAACCAAGGAGAAGTATCCAGACCACTTGAAACATCTCTCTACCAAATATAGCCATCACTCCAGAACTTGGAAGACATTGTCTAGAATGGCCAGAATGCAAAACCAACGCAGAAATTCAGATGCAGGTAGAAGACCTTTGCACAAAACATGA
>JADBJO010004831.1:110000-127500 GCA_016801955.1 Conus betulinus
GGTTGACATAACCAGTCGAATGACATATCGCGCGCGCGCGCGCGCACACACACACACACACGCACACACACACATGCACGCACGCAAACACACTCACACACACACGAATGCGCGCGAATCGCACACACAACGCATGGTAAAGAAGTCGTTTTTTTTTCTTTTTTTTCGTTTTTTTTTTTTTTTTTTGTAATCATGTATGGTGATCAAATGGAAAGCTGCCACTATAATATTCTGCAGTGTTATCAGTATTTTCATCGACATTCTTTATAACTAACGTTTATGGAGTAGAAATAGACAGACATCTCACCCTTGTTTCCCCACACTCCAAGTTAGGGTTAGGCTCTTCGTCGGCAAAACGCTATAAGCTATGACAGTGCTCTCCCCATAGATCCTAAGGGAGATCACTTTGTGTGCAGTTTTGGTAGTGTCAGCGCGTCATTCCCTCCCTTTGTAGTTCTCTCTCTCTCTCTCTCTCTCTCTCTCTCTCTCTCTCTCTCTCTCTCTCTCTCTCTCTCTCTGTGTGTGTGACTCCAATTCAGAGTCAAACTTCAGGGGTCACGAGAGCCTTGAACGGTCTATTAACCGGAGCAATCTATATTGCGTACAAGCAAACCACTTCTGGTTCTCTTTCCTAAGAGAAGAGACATTTGCAGGCCTACAGCGCATTTTACCACGGGACGCATTTACAATATTGAAATCACTTAGGCTATAACAATTTTAATCAGTTTTAGTATGACATTGCACGTCTCTCAGCATGCTGTCAGGTGGATTTGATATTTCAGTGCGGTTTCAATTTCGTGAAAACAGATCGAGCTTATTTTGTGCATCATGGTCTGTTCAACACGCAAAGGAGCTGACTTCGCCTGTCTTTCCTCTACAAATAGAGTTATCTTTTCTCCCGTTAATGGGTCAGGCAAATACATTTTTGGAGTCAAATATTTTATTTGAAGCACACACCAGGGAGGGATCTTAACTGTCTGCATTTCAGGCGTACCGTTTCACACCTATGTTTTGGCCTGTTCTCTCTCTGATTGAACTGTTAAGCTGACTGGTGTGGCAGACATTGCTTTGGGCGCGCCCACCAGCAGTTTCTGCACTCTCACTGGACACGTGCTCTAACAAAAGCGGTATGGGTTGCCATCTTAGACCATGGTTCTATGTTGCTACGAAGACGAGAATGAACGGTCACTCTAAAGTCAATACTGAGCGTATGTGAGATACCAACCTGATCAAAAGTGTGTTTGTGCATGCGTGCGTGTGTGTGTGTGTGTGCGTGCGTGCGTGCGTGCGTGCGTGCGTGTGTGTGTGTGTGTGTGTGTGTGTGTGTGTGTGTGTGTGTGTGTGTGTGTGTGTGTGTGTGTGTTTGTGTGCATCTGTGTGTGTGTGTGTGTGTGTGTGTGTGTGTGTGTGTGTGTGTGTGTGTGTGTGTGTGTGTGTGTGTGTGTGTGTGAGTGTGTGTGTGTGATAATCACGTATATAAATGACAACTGTCATGAAACGATGACTTTGACGACTGACTGCCGTATGCTAGAGGTGAATGAAGCAGGATTTTATTTTTGTTTGTTTTTCCTTCCCCCCACGTCTCCAGTGTGTAATTTCTGAACGGAGGCAGGCACTGGCAGGTTGGTTTGTCCTGTAACTCAGGGCAGCCTGCAATCCCTAAGCCATTTTCCCCTTTGGATTTTTGCGCATGGCGAAGTGGTTAGCGTCGCGGACTTCCGGCTGGGAGGTCGTGGGTTCGAATCCCATCAAAGTCATGTGGATTTTTCTGCCCCGACCGGCTCCTACCCAGAGTTGAGTTTGCTGCGGACTCAGCTGGGAAGACTGGGACCACACAGTCGAGTTTCATCCACTTAATGGATGCGTTTCTGAGAGTGTTGCTCAAATTTCCTGACCAACACTGCAGGTGTCTGTATCTCTCGGGCCTGGTTGACGCCGGGATATATTATGAAACGAAGCGTAGAGTACAGCCCTGTCATGTAGTCTCAGACCGAACTGGAAATCCGTAGCATCATCTTAATCATCCTCATTTCATCATCATCAGCAAAAAAAAAAAAATGTCTCTCAAGTTCTGTGGCCCTTCATGCCCTGCTCTCATGGTGACCTCAATTTCGGTGTCCTCTCCACGTCTGTGGCCTTGGTTTGGTTTCGTCGGGGTCACCGGTATCGGCGAGTCTATGGGGCTGCTGTCGTGGACGGACGTGGTGGCGCCCTCCGGAGGGACAGCTCACTCACGCCGGCTCCGCGACTAAGCAATTATTGTCGTCAGTAGGGGGCTTAGTAGGTGGTGTCCTGCGTATGTTAGATCAGAACAGGCGCCACTGAACACCGAAGTGACTCGGCAGCAGTGCAGTGTCTCCTCCGGTGGGTTGCCTCTTGACGACTTGACATTGACTGCTCCCTGTGAATTGCCGGTGCCGGGGCTGCGGCGGGACCAGCTGGGCTGTGGCTGTGGACGGGGTGTCGGAATGAACTGTCATTCTTTCACACACACACACACACACACACACACACACACACACACACACACACACACACACACACACTTTTGATCAGGTTGACATCTAACATACGCGCGCATACATAGGCCTACAGATCTCCTACAGATCTCTCTCTCTCTCTCTCTCTCTCTCTCTCTCTCTCTATATATATATATATATATATATATATATATATATATATATATTTGTTAAAAATAGTATGATAAAAGGAAGTTTTAAAAATCAACAGATCTGTTTCGAGCCAGCGCTCTCGTCAAGATGGTTTTGGGGCGCCTACTGCCGGTGTTATATGGCCTGATGTCACTGTTGTTTGCACGTGCGGATTGGCTGCACGTATTGTTCGGTAGTACGTAGGAAAAGAATTTTTCAAAATTTTGACAGCATCCTTCCCAAAAGAACACAAATTGTCCAAAATATTCAACAAGAACACCATCAAACTATCATATTCATGCATGCCTAACCTTAAAAATATAATTGATTCATCCAACAAAATGAAAAGCAACACAGCAAAAAGAAGGGTGAAGAAAGGAAATCCTGCAATTGTGCTAAAAAAGAACAGTGTCCCTTAAGCAACAAATGCCTCTATAACAACATTGTATACCAGCCACTGTGACATCAGAAAATGAAAAAGAAACATACATAGGGATCACTGAAAATCACTTCAAAACCAGATACGCAAACCATAAACAGTCATTCAACAAAGAAAAATACAAAAACCAAACAGAACTGAGCAAATATATTTGGAGACTTAAAGACAAAAAAATAAACTATAACATATCCTGGAAAATCATAAAAAGGGCATCACCATACAACAACATTTCAAAAAAGATGCAACCTATGTTCAACAGAAAAATGGTTAATACTATGCAAACCATACTTAGCAACCCTAAATACTAAAGTAGAAATAGTAAACAACTGCAGGCACAAATGGAAATCGTTGTCAGCAAACGCACCCTGAACTGTAAACAACCCCAAAAAAACGAACAATACGTGCAGCCAATCCGCACGTGCAAACAGTGACATCAGGCCATATAACACCGGCAGTAGGCGCCCCAAAACCATCCTGACGAGAGCGCTGGCTCGAAACAGATCTGTGTGATTTTTAAAACTTCCTTTATCATACTATTTTTAACAGATGTTGCTCCCCAAGGGTTGAGCACCTTAAGATTTTTATTAGGCGTTTTTTAGCAGTATTTTTAATACACACACACACACACACACACACACACACACACACACACAGAGTAATAAAGCGATTCATAAGTTTGGCTTGCTCTTCCTACCAGGTAGGTAGGTATGTGTGGGTTGAGAGATAGATAGGTAGAGAGACAGACAGATACATACATACATACGTACATGTTGCAAGAACAATTTCAGCGTTTTCAGAATAATTTATTTCGCATGGCACATTCGTTTTTCAAACAACCCGCCTAACACACAAGACATTTTTAGAAGCTGTAAATACGTGGCGCAATTTATATCTTAAAAGTTCAATACAAATGATTCATGTACCAAACCAACCAGGGGTCAGTAAGATGCGCAACTCTTGGTTGCCAAGTATTGGTTGCCATACATCAGGGTTGTTTCCCTGGAGGTTGTTACGAACAGCAACTGTTCTAGAGAGCTGAGTAAAATCCTGCAGAACGTATCGCTACGTCTCCGTGTGTGATTTGCATGAACCAGCACCACAGTCCAACCACGCATACATACGGCTACCTGATATGGTGTCAGAAGCGGGATACTGTTGGTGAGTAGGTAAATTTAAAGCCCGATCGCTCGACTGATTGAATTCTCCTGGCCGATCGCTACGCTAGATCTAGCGCGCGAGTGACAGATCCGTTTGTTGACGAGATGGCGGCCGCTGCACGATACGATCCACCACACACGGTTTAGTTTTCGTGCTGCTGACTGGGAGGAATGGAGTGAAGACTTCATGAGATTTCGACGAGCTACTGAGCTTCATAAAGAAGATGGTGATGTTCAAAGAGACTCTCTTTTATACGCCATGGGTTGAAGCAAGCAGTCCAGATCATGAACACGTTCAAATGGGGCCGTGGATGAAAACGGTGACCCCCAGCGGAATCTGACGCAGATTTTGATGTTCTTATGCATAAGTTTCATGATTTTTTTTTTTTTTTTTTTTACCAAAGCGTAGTATTATCATGATCGTTCTACGTTTAACTCTAGAACACAACAGGAAGGCGAATCTGTTGAAGAATGTGTCAGAGCGCTGAACATTTTAGTAAAACAATGCCACTATGCTGACCCAGATGAACAGGTTAGGGACAGACTAGTGACTGGACTTCGTGATCGTCAGTTAAAAGAAAAATTGCAGCTACAGGGTGACTTGACTTTGGAGAAAGCGATCACCATAGCACGTCACCATAGCACGTCACCATAGCACGTCAGCAAGAACAAATCAAACAGCAAATGATGGAGCAGGCCAAACAGTCTGAGCAACTGGACATTGAAGAAACATGTCATCGTGGTCATGGCTCAGGCTCTTGTCAGGACACAGGTCGTGGCAGTGTGCATAGTTGTGGCTTTTATGACAACAATACAGCTAGTGGTATGCGCAGTGACCATCGAATTGTTCACAGCAGTCCGTCGGTTCAACGCGACAAAATAAAGTGGCAAGTGTGGCTACGAACATAGAGATGAGGTCTGTCCAGCCCAAGGCCGGCGTTGCAGGTAGTGTGGTGGTCGAAATCATTTTGGCCGCATGTGCAAAAAAACGGGCATCAACGGTGAATGTAGTGGAAGAAGAACAGTCTGATGACGACTTTTACCTTGATGCTGCTACAGTGGATGTGAAAGAAGAAAGGAATGCATAGACTGTTGATCTTGATGTTTACGGCAAGTTAGTGAAGTTCAAAGTAGATAGATACAGGTGCAGATGTAACTGTGCTGAAAGAGAGGGACTTCAGGAAACTGCCGAGACGACCGCAACTTTCTTCATCCAAGATCCCGTATCTGAATCCTCCAGGTGGGAATGTTGACATTGTTGGAGAATTTTTAGCCAAAGTGACCAGAAGAGGACAGGGACAAGGACCAGTGACGTAGCGTTCCGTGTTGCTGTAGTTCCAACATCAGCAGGAGCTGATTTTGTGGCTAGATCAGTGTCTGAGGCCATGGGTTTTTGTAAAACGTCTAGAAGAAGTAGATATTGATGACAACATTTTCGGATCAACAGGTCTTCTCAAGACAGAGCCAGTGAATTTGATGTTGAAAGAAAATGCAAAACCTTACTGTGTAACAACAGCCAGGCGTATTCCGTTTCCACTTCAATCCAGTTTGAAAGAGGAACTTGAGAAGATGGAAAGAGATGGTGTGATCAAGAAAGTGACTACTGCCACTGATTACTGTGCGCCAATTGTTCCAGTCAAAAAGAAGAACGGCAAGATTCGCCTTTGTGTTGATTTTAAGAAACTGAATCAAAACATCAAGAGACCCTACCTTATGCTTCCAAATTTGGAAGACATTGCACCAAAACTTGCTGGTTCAAAGAGTTTTTTCAACTTTGGATGTTTCCAGTGGTTTCTGGCATGTGCCCCTCCACAGGGAGTGCTCCTTTGACAACACTCATTACAAATTTTGGGCGATATTATTTTCTGCGGGTGCCTATGGGTATCAATGTGGGCGCAGAAGAATTCCAGAGAAAGATGTCGGAGACACTGAGTGGTCTTCCTGGATGTGAAGTCATTATGGCTGATGTTCTCATCCATGGACAGACACAGAAGGAGCATGACGAGAGACTAGCGCAGGTGTTACGTCGCATTGAAAGTTCTGGATTAAAGCTGATTCGTGACAAGTGTCATTTCAGCAAATCCAAAGTGTCATGCTTTGGACACACCATCAGTGCTGGGGGCATCAGACCAGACCACGAGAAGGTGACTGCTATCATCAAGCTGGAGGCGCCAAAGGACGTGACAGAACTAAAGCGTATGCTTGGTATGATCAACTACCTGGGAAGGTTCACCAAAGATCTGTCAATAGCAATGAAGCCTATGACTGGCCTGCTCAAGAAAGACGTTCAATGGAACTGGGACAACCCACAAGAAAAAGCATTTGAAACAGTGAAAAAGATCATTAGCATCCTTCCATCACTGTCGTTCTACAATACTGAGCGACCCACTGTTTTCAGTGCTGATTCAAGCAGCTACGGTCTTGGAGCAGTTCTTCTACAGCAAGACAAAAATGGCGATCTTCAGCCCATTGCCTTTGCTTCCTGCACACTGACGTCAGCAGAACAAAAGTACGGTCAAATTGAAAAGGAGCTGTTAGCGAGTGTCTGGGCCTGTGAAAAATGTGAAAAGTACCTCATGGGATTGAGTACTTTTGAACTGCTGACTGATCCTAAACCATTGGTTCCACTGCTTATGACCAAGGATCTGGACCGTGCACCTCCACGATGTCAACGCCTGCTGATGAGGATGGCTCGACTCAATGGCCTGGTGCGACATGTGCCAGGAAAGAACCTAGTCATTGCCGACTGCCTCAGTCGCAGCCCTCTGCCAGTTGAACAGCATGATGTGGAAGCAGCAAATGAAGTTGAGGCACATGTTGACATGATTCAGTCATCATGGCCAATCAGTGATCGTCGACAAGAGTCTATACAAAATGCCACTAGTGAAGACAGCGATCATCACATGGTGATCAAGTACTGCAAACAAGGATGGCCAACAAACGTCCCGTCTTCACTACGACCTTACCAGAAAGTGAAATCTGATGTTTCTGTAATCAATGGAATTGTCATATTTCAAGATCGAATTGTTGTCCCATCCAATCAACGGGAAAGAAATGTTGCACAAGCTTCAAGAAAGTCACCAAGGTTTCAAGAGGTGCCTTCAGTTTGCAAAGCTGACAGTTTTTCGCCTCGCCTGGAATCAGAGGTGACCTGAAACGCCTTGTTGAAAACTGTCAGACTTGCCAAGAGAACAGACCAGCCCAGAGACAGGAGTCTCTGCGACCAACAGAACTCCCTCAACGACCTTGGTCAAAACTAGGTGCTGATTTCTGCAAGTACAAGGGTAAAATTTACCTTGTTGTTACCGACTACTACTCAAGATGGATAGAAATAAAGCATATCAAATCCGTAACAAGTGGCGTTGTACTCCGTTCAAACAACTTTTCTCTGTTCATGGCATACCCGATGTCATCGTGAGTGACAATGGTCCTCCCTTCAATTCTAGAGACTTCTTCATGTTTGCAGAGGAGTACGGTTTTGTGCATCACACTTCAAGCCCTGCATTTCCCACAAGCAAATGGTGCTGCTGAGTCGGCTGTGAAAACTGCCAAGAAGCTCCTTGCCCAAGCTGATCCCGATGTGGCGTTGTTAATATATCGAACAACTCCACATTCAGCCACAGGAATCAGTCCATCAGTTGCCGTAATGGGGAGACAGCTCCGCACCAAAGTGTCAGTCCTGAGCATAAATCTTCAGCCAGTGAACCATGACGATAGAGACATTTCGCCTTACTGACATCAAAGCAAAGCAGGACTACAACAAACAGTACTACAACCAAAGACATGGAGTACATGACTTACCTGCACTGCAACCAGATGATGCTGTTCGCGTCAAAACCAACAAAACAGAAAAAAAATGGACAGATTACGGGCGAGTTATGTCTCCAGCAGACTCCAGTGGCAGATCATATATCATCACTTCTCCATGTGGGGTCATCAGACGAAATCGACAACATCTTCAAAAAGTTCCAGAACTGCCGGACACTTCGCCTGAGCCTAACATTGACTTACCTGAAGATGAAGATGCCTCCGGACAGGAAGATGAAAATACCTCCAGACAGGAAGAGGGAGAAACCCCTGGACAGGCTGCTTTTGAGCCCAGCATTACATGCCCTTGCCCCTCCAACAACCAGAAAGCGTCAAGATATGGGCGTGTGATCAAATGTCCAGCCAGATACATTGAAGAACATTAATCCTGATAGTGCACCTGTGTTGACATTTCTACCAGAACTGCAAGGAAAAAAAAAAATTAAAAAGTTGAAAGTTAACTGAATATTTCAATTTAATAATTGTTAAGTGAGTTCTTTGTAAAAGGGGGGGGAGATGTCAGTAAGATGCGCAACTCTTGGTTGCCAGGTACTGGTTGCCATACATCAGGGTTGTTTCCCTGGAGGTTGTTACGAACAACAACGGTTCTAGAGAGCTGAGTAAAATCCTGCAGAACGTATCGCTACGTCTCCGTGTGTAATTTGCATGAACCAGCACCACAGTCCAACCACGCATACATACGGCTACCTGATACCAGGCAAGTTGGTCAACAATGGTTTCCATATGATCGATAGCAATACTGACGAGGAACAGAATGTCTAGTACGAATATAACCGAGGAAAAAAGTCACACTTTAAAAAAAAATTATTATATTATATATTATTATATGTTTACGTATATGCTTTGCTAGGCAATCGATTGTATTTGGTCTGTCCGTTTAAAGGTCAGTTTGTCTTCTCTCTCTCTCTCTCTCTCTCTCTCTCTCTCTCTCTCTCTCTCTCTCTCTCTCTCTCTCTCTCTCTCTCTCTCTCTCTCTCTGCGGGACTGGTCATCTGTCAAGGGTATCCAGCAGAATAATTCAACGCACTTGAACTACAGTCACACTTGAATGAAAACTGAAGATTAATTTATTGAAATACAGTTGAATGGCCGATTAAGAATAATAATTGGTGAACACTGGAAATAAGATACTGCTGAATAAATAAATGAACAAACAAACAGCGGTGTAGAGAGTACGTAAACGGAGACGCAGATACTTGAACTGAACTAAGGTGCCAAACAAAACAAACAATCCGGAATACTGGACAAGATGGAACAAAACAACGTCCGTACTTCCTAACAAACTGGCACAGCCATCCAAAACCTCCGATAAAACCACAACCGCTCGATGACATCTTTCCCCCACATTATGAAGCACTTCATGACGTAAAACTTGGAATTGAGTCACTCGGAACAGAAGGAATATCAAAAGTAAAACAAGAGACGATAATGTAAACTACAGGTTATTTCAAACAACGGTGAACATGCATTTAAATAAAACAAATACTCATTTCAACGTTGACATCATCTCGATAGTTGTCGGTCAATCCACCTGTTATTTGTCTTCATCTCAGTCTCATTGTCTCCATGCCTGTACGCATACGCTGGTGCGGGCGCGCATGTGTGTGTGGTGCGTGCGTTGGTGTGTGTGTGTGTGTGTGTGTGTGTGTGTGTGTGTGTGTGTGTGTGTGTGTGTGTGTGTACGTGCGTGAATGAGCGCGCGCGTGTGCGCTCATATGTGTGTGTGTGTGTGTGTGTGTGTGTGTGTGTGTGTGTGTGTGTGTGATACGTACATCTCGCGTGTGCACGTGCAAGGTTGAATATGTATATGTGTGCGTGCGAAAGTGCGCGCGCATGGTTGTGCATTATGATGCCGGCGCGCGGGCGTGTGTGTGTGTGTGTGTGTGTGTGTGTGTGTGTGTGTGTGTGTGTGTGTGAGAGAGAGAGAGAGAGAGAGGGTGTGTGTGTGTGTGTGTGTGTGTGTGTGTGTGTGTGTGTGTGTGTGTGCACGCGCGTGCATACGCGCGTGCGTGCGTGTGTGTGTTTGTGACGTGTGTGTGTGTGCGCGCGCACGAGCGTTCATGCGCGCGTGTATGTGTGTATGTTTTTGTGTATGCATACGTGCGGTTGTGCGCGCGCGCAAATTTATAATTCCCCTACATTTGACCAAAACACTCTATACTTTGCCCACAAACAGAAAGGCAATGACAGCAAGACAGCCAGCGCCACATCCCAGCCACAGCGGCGCAGCGACTTCTCCGGTGAGTTCCTCAAAGGCGCCCACCCAGGTATACAGCAAGAGGCTGGACAGAGGTACGCTGCCCGCCACCATTGACATGGCTTGACCCACAGGGTTTTTCTTCCCGTTCCTGTACTGACCTGACAGAGCCAGAAAAGTGATCGTTTTTAACCATTGTCGTCTGGTCTTCTCTAAGTTTGGTATGGGGACTCGTTAACATGCTGGGCTTAGTGCACAGCCAAGAATAACTTTTTTTTGCTCAACAGTCGCGTTGGCCGCTTTAATGCAATGAAAAAAAAAACCTATGAACAGGAACAAAAGCAATAGTCCTTCAAAGGGAAGAAAACAGTACACAAGATCACAATTCCACTCTTCAAATTTTCGGCCACGTGGCCTTTCAAGAGAGAGAGAAAAAAAAAAAAAAAAAAAATACGTAATGTCCATCTTTGGCAACCGGTCAGAGCAAAGAATTGACGTCATAAATATATATTTACGTGAAGAGTGGAGTTGTGATGATCTTGTGTATGACTGAAAAGTTAAGCGAAGCTAGGTAGGAATTCGAAGCTGGTCGATGGGAAAGTCGAAAGGCAGGTGTGTGTGTGTGTGTGTGTGTGTGGGGGGGGGGGGGGGGGGGGGGGGGAGGGGGGGGGAGGGGGGGGGGGCAGGGGGGGGGGGGGGGGGGGGGGGCAGAAGGATCATGGGCAGGGTGAACGGGATGGTGGGGAGATGGACGGTAAAGAAGGGGATGGGTATAATCGAGGGTCTGAACGGGGAAGGAGGGGAGGGGGGGGGGGTGGGGGGACCACTGAAGGAAAGGGAGAACACACGGTAGAGAGAGAGAGAGAGAGAGGGGGGGGGGTGGGAATGGGAGACAGGGAGACAGGGTGGGAGGGTGGAGAAAGGGGGAGGGAGATGAAAGGGAGGGTGGAGAAAGTTAGGAGGGGACAGGACGCAACAGGGTGGGGGGAGAAGGGGGGGGTGGACAGAGAATCTGCGAGGGGAAAGATAACGGGGGGGGGGGGGGGGGGGGGGGGGGGGGGACATGGGACGATGAGGGGTGGGAGTAAGAGGAGGGGTGGGGTGGGGAAGGAGAACATAGCAATTCATATGTTCCGTCTGACCTTAAGATTTGGCACGACGACTCCTTAGCCTACAAGCAACGTTAAGAGTCAATCATTTTCAACCGGACACATTAGTCGCATTTCTAGTCAGACAAGGAAGAAGAAAAAAAGATGAAAAAAAGAAGAAGAAGAAGAAGAAGAAAAGAAAGAAAAGAAATGAAAGTGTGTGTGTGTGTGTGTGTGTGTGTGTGTGTGTGTGTGTGTGTGTGTGTGTGTGTGTGTGTGTGAAAGCCAAACCAGGTCGACATTCGGAGGCAGTCTATCAAAAGGGGAACGGAAGAAAAGAGAGGGGGCGCGGGTGGTGGGGATGGATGGGGTGACGGGAGGGCGGAGGGGGGAATAGGACTAGCAAAAGAAGGAAGGTGACGTGGAAAGGGGAAGAGACGAATGATGAAGAAAGGACGAGAGGGGTGGGGGGTGGGGGGTGAGACGGGTGGGGGTGGGGGGATGGGGGGAGAGGGACAGGGAAGGGGAGAGAGGGAGGACACGCGATGGGGATAGGGGATGAGGAGAAGGAAATACAGTAGGTGGGAGAAGTGGGAGGCAAACGTTGGTGAGGGGGAAAGGTAAGGGAAAAGGAGGGGGAGGGGACGGGACTCACACAACGTTTCATTATTCCATCATTGTACCTTTTCAGGGTATATCATGTTTGATACCCCCCTTATCCTCCCCCTCGCCTACTTGATACACGTCTTCAATCACCCCCTTCCTCCTTCCCTGCCCCACCCATAGAGGAGGCACGTGTCTATGCCAGTTCCCACGTTACAAAGCGTTATTGCTGTAACAAAGCCCTCTGCTGTCGGCTTGTGACTTAAAACGACCTTCACAGTTAATCCTTTCAAGACTGAAAACGATCTTTACAGTTAATCCTTTCAAGACTGAAAACGATCTTTACATTTAATCCTTTCAAGACTGAAAACGATCTTTACAGTTAATCTTCAAGACTGAAAACGATCTTTACAGTTAATGCTTTCAAGACTGAAAACGATCTTTACAGTTAATGCTTTCAAGACTTAAAACGATCTTTACAGTTAATCTTTTCAAGACTTGAAACGATCTTTAAATAAAGTTAACGCATTCAAGACTTAAAACGATCTTTAAGTTAATCCTTTCAAGACTGAAAACGATCTTTACAGTTAATCCTTTCAAGATTTAAAACGACCTTTAAAAGCAACATTGAGACTTAAAACGATTATTAGAATTCACCCTTTCAAGACCTAAAACGATCTTTACAGTTAACCCTTTCAAGACTTAAAACGATTTCTAGAGTTAATCCTTTTAAGAGTTAAAAAACAATCAATAGAACTAACCCTTTGAAGACTTTCAACAGTCATTAGAATTAACTCTTTCAAGGCTTAAAACGATCTTTAGAGTTAACCCTTTCATGGTCAGCTGTCCTTGAAATGCAGCATTGGAAAACAAACTGTGCCGAACTACTGCTGTGGGATACTAGATTTACAAGCTTGCGATGTTCAAAACACCAACACAGCCTTAATCTCTGATACGCGATGATGATGACAATGATGATGTTACACAAATCTGTTCTATGTTATTATAGTAGTGGTGCTGCTGGTGTTTTGGAGGTGGTAGCAGCAGCAGCAGCAGCAGCAGCAACAACAACAGTATAAGTACTTATACAGTGCTTATCCCGGTTTGAGACCAAGCTCCAAGTGATTTATAATCCACACTTTCCTTCATACAATGGGCTGCTTACTTTGGTAGAGCCGACTGAAGAGCTGCTTGCTGGCGCTCCATTCAGTTACTACCCGCTCAACTATGAATCGCAGCATAAGGCATGATATGGGACGCTTACTGTGAATAAGCTATACATCATTAGCCACATCCCAAGGTACGATAAGGAAAGCGCTGAGAATCAGATCGTGTAAGCTTAAACAAGAATTTGAGCTATGTTATCAAAGACAACTTTAGGTGCGGTACTGCAAAAACAAGTGAGGTCTATGTTATCACAAACAGCATTGGGCATAAAACTGCAGAAGTTGCAGTGTCTGAGCTATATTTTCGGAGACAACATTGGGTAAAATTTGCAGATTTAGTATGGCCTGATGAGCTACACAATTAGCCACAGTTCTCAGGGCGTGACACAGCAGTCATACACAATGGTTCTGACGATAGCGTTGGCGACAGTGCTAAAATGTTACACTTCACAGCTTCCATAGTCTATCGACGGTATGGTCAGTGAACTGTCAGAGTTCACTGTGTCTAGCTAGAGCAATGGCAAAATGGAAGGCGGAAACCTTCCACCGCCTTCGACCCTCCTTGAACTGAATCAGATGATCATTTACCGCTGGATGACACAGAGAGGGTTTTCAAACCTAAAAAAAAAAAAAAAAAAATTAAAAGAAAAGAAAAGAAAAGAAAAAAAAAAAAAGAAAAATCCGACTCCATGCTTTGTTCGAACTCGCGATTGTTAGTTCTGCATGGAACTGTTCCAGCCAACTGAGTACAGGCCTCTCCTGTGATTGTATAGAGTATGACATGAAGCACTCACTGAAGTATACAGTCGCTTGAACTGTCATCAGTCATCACTTGAGCTGTGTCAATAGCCACAACACAGAGTATGGCATTGTGCTCTGACTATGGTCTGGGCAATGGGGCAATGTCATTAGCAATAACGTTGAAAACGGCGCATTTCAGTATGTCGCTGACGATGTTATTAGGCACAACATAGAAAATGGCAAATTAGACGGAATAGCTCAGCTGGTAGAGCGCTGGATTCGTAATCCTGGTGATCCTGGGGGATTTTTCCCTCGGAGTTAGCATTGGTTCTGACTGTATTTCCCAAACAGTCCATCGAATGAGACTCTAGTCCGAGGTTCTGTGTATGAACACACCCATAACATCTTGCACACACGTAAAAATCCCATCACCAACCTTTGAAAGAAAAGGAGAGTTTGGCCGTTGGTATAGATGACACGTTACACATATCATGAACCCTGCGTGAGAAAGTGAAAGACTGAAGGAAAGAAGGGAACTGAGTGACTGGATGACACGAGAGACGAATGAATGAAGCGCCGACAGGCAGCTCTTCAGTCGGCACTACCCGGGCAGGCAGCTCGTTGTGTACACGAGGGTGTGGACTGTCAGCGCATGGAACCGTTGGCAAGGCGCTTCAGAAATGCTAAATTATTATCATTATAAGACGTTCTCATGGTCTAGGCTATTAGTCACCACGTAGAATATGGCACATTCACAACATTGAGAGTGGCATGCAACAGTCATTATAATGTAGGCTATGCCATTAACCGCAGCATAGAGAACGGAGTACAATAGTCATCATAATTGCAGGCTATGCCATTAACCACAACAAAGAAAATGGCATATTACACTCGTTGCGGTCTGGGCTAGGAGATCAGTATCGACATGGAGAATGACATAGTACAGTCATTATGGCGTGGGCTATGCCATCACATTAGGCCCACTCGCAGCATAGAGCCTAACATATCACGTTCACTATAGTAGTCCAAGCTATGTCATCGGTGATAGCATGGAACATAACGTTGTACACTGTCTTTGGTCTGGGCAACCTCAAAAGTCACACTACAGTGCAAGGTGTAGCGCATATCATACATGTTTCGTTAGTTGACCACAACATCGGGAATGGCATGCTACACTCAGTGTGGTCGCTGCTGTGCTACTGATCACAACAACGAGCATGAAGTCGTAAATGTCTGGCTATGCCAGTAATATCGATATAGACCATATACCATTATACACTCACTATGGTCTGGGCTATGTCATTGGTCACGGCATAGGGCATAGTGTAGTGGCACGTGCGATGCATGGCGGCCACCACACTCAGCACGAAAACGACCTCTATCCGAGAGGTCAAGGCCACGGTCATCATAGTGACAGCCATCAGTGACTGCAGCAACAGGAATTCCACGCGAAAGCCTGAAAAGACATATCAGAGATGACGTCGAGGAATTGAAATATGTAACGTCACACGCACTGGCGCGAAGGCACGCGTTCATTCATTCATTCATTCACACACACACACACACACACACACACACACACACACACACACACACACACACACACACACAGAGGCACGCACGCACGCAGAGGCACGCACGCACGCACGTACGCACGCATGCATGCACGCACGGACACATACACACATACAGGCGCGCGCGCGCGCTCGCATTGGCACACACACACACAGACACACGTACATCACTTTCTCTCTCTCTCTCTCTCTCACACACACACACACACACACACACACACACACACACACACACACACACACACACGCATGTACGCACGCACGCACACACACACACACACACACACACACACACACACACACACACACAGGCGCCGGTATCCATGTTAAACATACGTTCACAAACATACTTAAAATGAATGAATGCCCGTGACATCATCATCATTAGCCTATACAAGCAATGTGATGCAATAGAACTACAAGTCGTTCCGCACATGTGATTTTTAAAAAAATGTTTTGTTCTAAGCAACAAAGTAACTGTAATGAATATGAAAGTACCGCACTGGCACACACACACACACACACACACACACACACACACACACACACACACACACACACACACACACACACACACACACGCACGCACACACACACACACATACACACATACACCTCTAGGTCTGTCAGTCTTGAGAGAGAGAGAGAGAGAGACAGAGAGAGAGAGAGACAGAGAGAGAGAGAGAGAGAGGAGAGAGAGAGAGAGAGAGAGAGGAGAGAGAGAGAGAGATCAGGGGAGCATCCACTAGCGTTTTTTCACATGTTTGTCTTGTTGTGGAGTTGCTTCCCTTTTCTTCTCATTTTTTTCCACCATCAGAAGATGATGAACATGGCTGTTTTTTTTTTTTGTTTTCCTGGTCAGCTGTTCTAGTGTTGCAGCAGCTGCTTACAAAGAGAAAACACAGGAAAAGCAAGCACTCCTTGAACACACATTGAGTAGATTCTCATCTGATTATATATCATAGAGACTGACATCTTAATCTTGTAGCAGATGCTTACGATGGAAAACATGGGGACGTGAAGCACGGCCTGAACACATTCTCACTTTTCAAAAAAAGACGTGGTGGTGACATTTTTCTTGTAATAAAAATAAAGCAATAAAAAAAAGCATAAACGCACACATACACACGCACGCACGCACGCACGCATGCACGCACGTACATGAACAACACACACACACACACACACACACACACACACACACACACACACACACACACACACACACACACACACACACACACACACACCGATTTGACCTGTTGATTTCTATGCTCAGTCGATTTAAAATGACCAATGCTTAACCCTACCTCTTCAGTGCTGCCCCCCACGCCCCATTTTCACCTCTCTTCTCTCACCACCCCCACATACCCCCGCTTCACTCACCAAGAACGGCCAAGACCGTAGGGTGAAGAATACTGGCCAAGAGGTAGGTGAGAAAAATAGACGAGGAGGACCGAGGAAGCTTGTGTCACCCCCTCCTGATATCTGCGGTGGACATTCCCAATAGCAAACAATGAAAAGAGCAGCTCACCAATAGTGCCATGCATAAATGGATCAAAAGGTGGGCAGAGAGAAGTACGCTAGGTCTTGTCTTGCTTTGACTTTGCCTTGCCTTGTCTGTCTCACAACTCCGGGTAGGGGTTGCTGAGGCCTTAATGAAGACTTCCTGGCAATATCTGTCTGCTTCAACTCTGGATAGGGGTTGTTGAGGCCTCAATGAAGACTTCCTGGTAATATCTGTCTGTTTCAACTCTGGGTAGGGGTTGCTGCGGCCTTAATGAAGACTTCCTGGCAATATCTGTCTGCTTCAACTCTGGGTAGGGGTTGTTGAGGCCTAATGAAGACTTCCTGGCAATATCCATCTGCTGCAACTCCAGGTAGGGATTGTTGAGGCCTTAATGAAGACCCCCTGGCAATATCCATCTGCTGCAACTCCAGGTAGGGACTTTATGTTGAGGCCTTAATGAAGAGACCCCCTGGCAATATCATCTGTTACAACTCTGGATAGGATTGTTGAGCTTCAATGAAGACTTCCTGGCAATATCCAACTGCT
>JADBJO010004831.1:137500-152500 GCA_016801955.1 Conus betulinus
CACATCTGGCCCCTGTTTTAACATTAGTGTGCATACTTTCAATGCACTTATATAATTTACTATTGTTACCATTCTTTCCGACTATTGACCACAGTAATGTTCTATAAATTGAACCGAACGCTTTCTCGAAATCAATAGAAACGCCAGATAACTTACGATTAAACGAAAATTGCTGTTCAGTGACAGCTAACTTTACTGGTTGAAAAATAAATGACAAATAACAAAAACAAAAATTACGAACACGTCAAGATACAAATATCATAAAAGAAGAACAAGATGCATTGTTGTGCTTTTTTTTTTGTTTTGTTTTGTTTTGTTTGTTTTTTTATTTTCTGCTGTCCCATCGTCTGCGCCACCTCAGAGGCAGTGCACCCACGCGCCGCTCACTCCGACACCCCGTCCACAGCCACAGCCCGGTCAGCCCCGCCGTAGCCCCGTCACCGGCAATCCACAGGGAGCAGTCAATGTCAAGTCGTCAAGAGGCAACCCACCGGAGGATACACTGCACTGCTGCCACAGAACTGGAGACATTTTTATGCTGATCGATGAGAATGAGAATGATTAAGATGACTACGGATTTCCATTTCGGTCTGAGACTACATGACAGGGCTGTACTCTACGCTTCCTTTCATAATATGTCCCGGCGTCAAACAGGCCCGAGAGATACAGACACCTGCAGTGTTGGTCATGAAATTTGAGCAACACTCTCAGAAACGCATCCATTAAATGGATGAAACTCGACTGTGTGGTTCCAGTCTTCCACTGAGTCCGCAGCAAACTCAAATCTGGGTAGGAGCTGGTCGGGACAGAAAAACCCACATGACTCTGATGGGATTCGAACCCAAGACCTCCCAGCCGGGAGTCCGCGACGCTAACCACTTCGCCACGGCGACTGGTGCATTGTTGTGCTTTGTAGAAAACAAGGTTATAAGAAATTTAACAGTAGACGAACACTATGGTTAAACATGAAATATCGTTGGAAAGAGGATCAATTATATACTTAAATCATAATGTGTGGTACTCAACCATAAGTTTTGCAATACTAGCATTTCGCTCTTTAAACAAAAGTTTACATAATATCCATCTTTCACCAAACCGGTTCCATGACATTTGACGTATGCCAGGTATCTTTCGATTTCATAGTAATACTCAAATGAACACCGAAACTGTTGCTATTTGAGTATCTTGCTGCTTACTTTACCTTTAAAAATACATGAAATGTGCATACAGTAAAAATAACATTTAACACTTTACACAATACGATATATGAATGTTAACTCTAAAAAAAAAAAAAAAAAAAAAAAAAAAAACTCATTCCGTTGCGAGGGTGCAGCATGAGCACAGTTTCAAACAACAGCCTTCTGGAAACGTTTTCAAAAAGTTCCAAGTTCACAGTGCCAACACATACATTGTATACTGTCACTTTCGACGTTAAATTAGCAGCAAGATTCATCTCCGGCAACAGTTGTCTTGGATAATGTTACATGGGTTGAACGTGTACGTTGAACAGACATTATACGAAACAATCATAATCTGACTTCATTGTTTAGAAAGTCATCAGAGTAATTTTCTGGATTTAATTTACACTGCATTTAATGCATTTTAAAAAATTTGTTTAAATTAGTATACTGTAGTAAACCCGTCCTTCTTTGTATACAGACGAGATAGTTTCCTCCTCCTCGTTGTTTCAGTCCCTCTATTGCATAATTTGCATCTTACATTTACTTATATACATTTTCTTATCCTGAATACATTCCGAATAAGAAACAAAGTCCAATGATTATTCAAAGCATATGAACCTGTTCATAGGACAAACACTTCCTGACAGTAGGTAACAAATGCCTTACTGATATATTACACTTTAAAACCTTTTTTTTTTTTTTTTTTTTTTACAGATTCCTTATAAGTGAGTACATCCAACCAAAACGCATCTATCTGTCGCTGCAAGATCCAGGTTGTCCCAATTGATTTTTGTTTTGTGTACATTTGGTATTGCAATATATGATCACCTTTCTGAAATGTCATGGGCAGGTGATTTTTACAGCCATTATAGGCATTTTAATACCAGGTTTCTTTAGCCTTCTTTTGTCAGTTCTTAGAGATACTGTTTTCTCTTCTTATTACATCATTTATTTCTTTTCCACAAAAATCGTAGTCCCATCGGTAAAATCAATCCGAAAGCTTAAAAGCATTAGCCAGAGTTGTATCATTTGTTCAAGAATGAGTCATTTCAGTACACAACCCTGCCGAGAGGTGAAATCTATTGCTTCGACAAAATTCCAAATTACGTTTTAATCCTAACAAATTCTCAGCCATGTAAGAATCAGGAGTGTCTTTTAGGATATTCAAACACTCATGTCCAAGATTATTTTTAAAGTGCATACAATTCCACTTTTTTACACAAATGTTGCAGTGGTTAATTGTTGAAGACTTTTATGCTTCCTGACCAAACGGCATCGGTCTTACCCACATTCAAATGAGACTAGATCCTCACCCTCTTCCCCACATCATCTACTCCTATTATGCATAGTTTTGATAGTTTCTTCGAATGATTTTTACATTCCGTTCCACAATAATTTTGTGTCATCCACAGACTGTATATTTGTGACTCCGCAGTATTATTTGTATGCCTGAAATATTTTTGAGCAATGCAAAAATCCTGCACATAAAATACAAAAATAAAAATCATGATGAGAATAATCGTAATACAGAGACGGAAAATATCCTTGCCTACATCCATGCGCAGTGGAGAATTAGGCGACATCTCTCTAATACTGAAACTGAGTTTATCTAGTTTTTTTTTTCAGAAAATATAATTCATTGACGAAAGTCCGTCAAAACTGAAAGCTCTAAGAGTTATAAACAAAGATGAACAGACGAGGAATTCAAAGGCCTTTTAAAAATTAAGACATAAAAGAAAATCGGATCCACTGTTTATATCTAGATAACCATTTAAATAAAAATTCAAACGAATATCGCCTATTGAATACTTATTTAACTCGAATCCTGAGCGGTGTTCACTTACCAGAGAATACAATTGCATTTTCAAGCGATTTGCTATGCAAGCAGGTCATTCTCTGAACACACACACCCACACCAGCCCCCATACACATTTGCACGCACGCATAGACAGACAGACACACACACACACACACACACACACACACACACACACACACACACACACACACACACACACACACACACACACACATGGCAAACTACAAGCAGCAAGAGCTGAGAAGAAAAAAAATACAGTCCCCACTAAACACAACAAGTGACCACACTCAAGCAGAACGTTCCATACACATCAAATCAGCACCCAAGGTAGTAGTTCTAATCTTGTCTGCTGAAGATATAGTCCTTGCACAGATTAAAACTGCATCCTTCGTATTGAAATGTTATTCTTGTCCGCTGAGGTACGTGATGCACAGAATCCGATCAGCATATGCAGTGGATCCCCGTTTACATAGCAGCTGTATTCAATGGCAAACTAGTCCGCGTCTTATTCCGTGTCTAAGCCTCAACGCTTCATTATCTGGGCATAACCTACGCCCAACAAACAAACCTGGGTATAACCTACACCCAACAAACAAACCTGGGTATAACATATACCCAATAAACAAACCTGGGTATAATCTACACCAACAAACAAACCTGGGTATAACCTACACTCAACAAACAACCTGGGTATAACCTACACCCAACAAACAAACCTGGGTATAACCTACACCCAACAAACAAACCTGGGTATAACATACACCCAACAAACAAACCTGGGCATAACCTACAGCCAACAAACAATCCTGGGTATAACCTACACCCAACAACAAACCTGGGTATAACCTACACCCAACAAACAAACCTGGGTATAACCTACACCCAACAAACAAACCTGGATATAACCTACACCCAACAAACAAACCTGGGTATAAACTACACCCCAAAAAACAAACCTGGGTATAACCTACACCTAACAAACAAACCTGGGTATAATCTACACCCCCAACAAACAACCTGGGAATAACCTACACCCAACAAACAAACCTGGGTATAACCTACACCCAACAAACAAACTGGGTATAACCTACACCCAACAAACAAACCTGGTACAACCTACACCCAACAAACAAACCTGGGTATAACCTACACCCAACAAACAAACCTGGGTATAACCTACACCCAACAAACAAACCTGGGTATAACCTACACCCAAACAAACAAACCTGGGTATAACCTACACTCAATAAACAATCTGTAAACTTTCACGAGGGTCTGCTGTCCCTTTCTGTCGAGTTTTTTTTTTTAATCTTCCCCTCCCTCTCTCCTCACTCTCTTCTCCTCCTCCTTTTCCCCTGTTTCCACACCAACCAAACTCTCTGCCCCTACCCCCACCCCGTGCACATCACCTCCCCCCCCCCCCCCCCCCCCCCCCCCTGCCACTCTCACTTTCACGTCACACACACTCATTGGATCGGTAGAAAGAAACTCGCGGAGAGCGTGGCAGCAGACAGTCCTCAGAAGAGAAGCCCCCTTGCACGTCACACACACTCATTGGATCGGTAGAAAGAAACTCGTGGAGAGCGTGGCAGCAGAGAGTCCTCAGAAGAGAAGCCCCCTTGCACGTCACACACACTCATTGATCGGTAGAAAGAAACTCGCGGAGAGCGTGGCAGCAGACAGTCCTCAGAAGAGAAGCCCCCTTGCACGTCACACACACTCATTGGATCGGTAGAAAGAAACTCGTGGAGAGCGTGGCAGCAGAGAGTCCTCAGAAGAGAAGCTCCCTTTCACGTCACACACACTCATTGGATCGGTAGAAAAAACTCGCGGAGAGCGTGGCAGAAGAGAGTCCTCAGAAGAGAAGCTCCCTTTCACGTCACACACACTCATTGGATCGGTAGAAAGAAACTCGCGGAGAGCGTGGCAGAAGAGAGTCCTCAGAAGAGAAGCTCCCTTTCACGTCACATACCCTCACTGGATCGAACAAAACTGTGCAGGATAACACACAGGAACTTGTCCTGCGCATGAGCTAAACATATGAAAGTCAGGTTCGTACCACCATGACGATGGCTCAACAGGGGTGACAACCGGTGAGAACCGGTGGCAACCCTGTGTGTGTGTGTGTGTGTGTGTGTGTGTGTGTGGTGTGTGTGTGTGTGTGTGTGTGTGTGTGTGTGTGTGTGTATCTGTATCTGTCTGTAAATTTACAAGACAGGCTGAGATTGCATCCTAACGTTTCATTAGTCAGTCATACTCTGGTGTTCGGCCGAATTGTTCAAGACACCACAGGCTTTGCATTACAATCGCAAATAAGAATAGGACAATCTCGCAGCTCGACATCTCGTATATCATTACGCTGTTTTATGAACAAAAAAAAAAAGCAATTACAAAACTATAAATAAATAATAATCCGATGTTTGAACAAACTGGTCGCTTGTTTCACTTTCCGTATAAAGTCCATTATATCTTCGATACGAAGAGCTTAAGTGTCGTCACAAATTTGCTATAAATAAAGGCTCCAAGTTGTATTGTGATATCTTCATTGCGATAATCCTAAGCCAAAATGCTGTGATAAATGGAACATAAAATTGTTGATGCAAAATGACTGGAAAAATACTGCTTTTTGCACGCGCCTGAGATACGTGATGTAAAGCTACAGTGGTTTCAACTGAAAATATTACACAGGTGTTTATGCACAAAATGTTGTTTTAAAGGAGATTGGAATCGTTGAAAATAATAACTGTAGATTTTGCAGCACATTCAAAGATAGCATTGATCATATATTTGGGAAATGTCATCACGTACAAGTATTTTGGAATGCTTTCATTGGCTTAATGAAAGAAAAATGTTTTGATGCTGAAAAAGTACTTTTGACAGAAGCACTCATAGCATGTGGTTATGACAATATGATTGTTGGCGACACCGTCTTCTACTTTATAATACTATTTGCGAAGTATTACATATACGTTTGTAAAATAAACAACAACCTGCCACAAATACATGTATTCATAAACAAACTAAAATTTAGATACAAAATTGAGTAACATATTGCATATTTAAAATTAAACCATGCAGATTTTTTGACCAGATGGCTGGCATACAGACCATTAATGGATACTGTTTAACAGTTATACCGTTTTATCTTTTTTTTTTTTTTTTCAAACAACTTGCACTTACAGATTCAGAGTGTAAGATGAAGTGTGTAAATGAACACTCTTTTGTACATAATTCGAGGCCTGATTTCAATATTTTGCCAAACATAATGATGTGAAAAACATCCCTGTCAGCATGATTTTTTTATACCTCTCTCTCTCTCTCTCTCTCTCTCTCTCTCTCTCTCCTCTCTCTCTCTCTCTCTCTCTCTCTCTCTCTCTCTCTCTTATCGTTAGTTACTGTTTTTGTTCTCGGGGCATGATGTAAAAAAGCTGTAAGCTTATCCATTTTACCCTCATTAAAAATATTTGTATTCGTATTCCTCCTCTCTCTCTCCTCTCCTCTCTCTCTCTCTCTCTCTCTCTCTCTCTCTCTCTCTCTCTCTCTCTCTCTCTCTCTGTTTTTGTTTGTTTGGCTGTTTTGATTAGAGAATGTTTGCATGAATTTGTAAATTCACATTGTTTGGGGTGATTTCTTTCCTTCTTTATTTCTTTATGTACATACTTACCTTCCCTGTATACACATGTATGAATGCAAATAAAAAAAGTTAAAAAAAAAAATGTCGTCACAAAAGGTGACAGATCAGAGAGAAAATCGTTCCAAATTTTGTTTAGCCATGTGTTTTGTCACCACGATCTAAAAATAGTGAAGTTAACGGACTGATACGCTCTGAAAAGGAAAAAAAAGGAAAAAAAAAAAAAATCTCGGGAGATTTGTGAGTAACGGGATTTCATAGCACGTGACTGGTGACAGCTCACTAATCTCGGTAAATCACATTGCACGCGAAAGAAAACGCCTAGCAGTAGTCCCGGGGTCTGATTGGTGCATGGAAACAAACAACGTTCTCTGACTGGTAAATGACACAGTCAGAATCCAAAGTGAGCATAACTGGAAGAAGGAACCATAGTGTTTCAAAGGAACTTGCCCAGCGACCACCAGCTATTCTCGCACAAGTCGCTTCTCTCGCAGCAAGGAAATGCTAGCCATTGCTATTTCTCGCGTCACTTGCCATTTCTTGTGCACACACACACACACACACACACACACACACACACACACACACACACACCTTGTAGCTGACTTTCTGGTGCAAAACAACAAGGGCAGATTGGAAGACGTATGTGCCACCTACAATCTTCAAATTTAGTTGATGAATTTCGTTTTGAGTTCTCTCTCTCTCTCTCTCTCTCTCTCTCTCTCTCTCTCTCTCTCTCTCTCTCTCTCTCTCTCTCTCTCTCTCTCTCTCTCTCTCTCGTGTATAATTTCACGCATGCTCTGTCTGTCTGTCTTTCTGTCTGTCTGTCAGTCTGTCTGTCTGTCTGTCTGTCTGTCTCTCTCACGCATAAAACTGCGCCCTCTGATTTTGCTCTTTTTCTAACTTTTGTCCTGTTACAACTTTAAGGTTAAGCCTGTTACAATGACATAATTTTACTCTTTTTATTTTTCTTACTACATAGCAAAAACAAAAAGGCAAAATGGCATACAAACTGTGCCCAATGAGCACTGAAAGCATGAAACACAACAAAAGGATCATTTAAAAAAAATCTCCATAGGAAGGCAAAAAAAAAAAAAAAAAAAGGAAAAAAAAAATTGCCTGTCTTTGCAGAGGGCTACATGAAAACAACAACAACAACAACAACAAAAACGACAAACAACACATTCTATGTCATCAAGCAGTGAAACAACACAGCAACAAAGCAAAGCACCACCACCATCACCTCCTCCGCCTCGAACCATTCTGAAAAGGTCTTCATCTGCCCCCAATTACCACGCTTAATTCACCCGTTTCTGTGACCGTGGCGTGATATTTTGTTTCTGAAAGTGTTCCTTGCGACTGGTACGTGACTTATGTCAACGTTTGCTACATTTTCCATACCGCTGCCCTCATCTCTCTCCCTCCCCCCCCCCCCTCCTCTCTCTCTCTCTCTCTCTCTCTCTCTCTCTCTGAGGCTGATTTCATACTAAAGGTCAGGGTTCGCATATGTTAACAAGAGAGAAAAACGTTTCTCAAAACACGATGCTGCCTTTTGTACAGTGACTTTAAATTTTTGCATGCCATTCTTTCTATAGTCCAGCCAGCCATTGAGATTATACACAACTACAAACAAGTTTAATAAAAAAAAAAATTAAGATAAAAAAAAAAGAAGAAACGGAACCATGTAGATTACAGATTACAATTCTGTCCATACAATTCTGCCCCCCCAAACGGTTACGGTTTACAAGCTTTACGTGGATAATTATTGTCATTCTATTGCCTGTAATGGAAACAAATATATCAGAAGCACCATGTTACTGAATGTGCTGTTTGGAGAGAGAGGCAGAGTTATAGCGGGTATGCTGAGAGAGAGAGAGAGAGAGAGAGAGAGAGAGAGAGAGAGAGAGAGAGAGAGAGACAGAGAGAACAGACAGACAGACAGACAGACAGACAGACAGACAGACAGACAGACAGACTGAGACAGGGGCATGCATGAAATTGTATACAGAAGAGAGAGAGAGAGAGAGAGAGAGAGAGAGAGAGAGAGAGAGAGAGAGAGAGAGAGAGACAGAGAGACAGAGAGAGACACACAGAGAGAGACACAGAGAGAGAGAGAGACAGAGACAGAGACCGAGAGAGACAGAGAGAAAGAGGAGAGAGAAATAGAGAGGGAAGGACGGAGGGAGTGACAGAGAGACATAGAGACAGAAAGAGACAGAGACAGACAGACAGACAGAGAGCCAGGCAGAGCATGTGTGAAAGTGTGTGTGTGTGTGTGTGTGTGTGTGTGTGTGTGTGTGTGTGTGTGTGTGTGTGGTGTGTGTGTGTGTGTGTGTGTGTGTGTGTGTGTGTGTGTGTGTGTGTGTGTGTGTGTGTGTGTGTGTGTGTGTGTGTGTTATTGAATAAGCGTGCTTTTGCAATTGATTTTGTGTGTATTTGCCCACTGTACAATTTCCCATGATTTCCACAGAGCAAACAAGCCAGGGTCCTTCCAACCAACCAACCAACCACCAGAAGTCAGCCATCGTGCTATCGTCCGTGTCCCCCTCTCCTGCTCTCAGCGCAGCCCAAAGATTGTCACGTGACTAACGGAGTGGATTAATTCTTCATCCACCGCCCGGGGCCATCTATCCATTTACCGTCACGCTACCAGCAGAACGCATTAACCCTTTGCTGCGCCCCGTGCCATCACCAGGTCAGGCGTCGCAGTTTACATGTATGTAACGCTTTCGTGGGCTATGTACGTGTAGTGATGATCTGGATACATCGGTCCAGTTCTGATGAGTGGGCAGCTGGAGACTTGTTCGTGTGGGGTGTTAAAGGGGGGGACAATCACAGTAGGAATCCGAGAGCGAAACAGATAACTTGTTGGTTTGGTGTGTGATGTGTAGGTAAACATTTCGTTCGTGTTCATCTCTAATTCAGTGTACAAAACTAGAGAGAAAAGAGAGAGAGAGAGACAAAAAAAAAAAAAAAAAAAAAAAAAATCAGACACGTGTCAATGTATTTAGTGAAAAAAATAGCTCCCATGAAATTCAGCAGAGAGTTGAAATGGCGATCGGTGTAATTGATGTGAATATAAATGAAGCTTTGCATATATTTAGCAGTTGCTTGAAAGATGCTGCTGAATGTATGAAAAAAAAACAGATTAATATTAACAAAAAACATGATCATGATGATGACCGGTATGATATGGAGTGTCAATCTGGTAAAAGGAAGGTTCGTAATTTGTTAAGTAGATGTCGTCGCACATTATCCCCCGAGAGAGAGAGAGAGAGAGAGAGAGAGAGAGAGAGAGAGAGAGAGAGAGAGAGAGAGAGAGAGAGAGAGAGAGAGAGAGAGCACATTACAGCACGCACTGAGGCGCAGGCGAACATGTAAACAGATTCGTTAGGCTTAGACTTTTCAACTGTCTAGTGCTGAAGTAAGCTACATACAATTTACAAACGACTCAGTCAAATCGTGTCAATTGCTTTATGATACTGAGGACGCAAGTCATCACCGATCTTACCCATCATCACACACCATAAGTGCATACATGTTGTCCCCCTTGAAAATATACAGGTTAAGCGCATAACACAAGCTTTGTCTGAAGAGAGTGCGTGCGCGCGCGCGCGCGCGCACACACACACACACACACACACACACACACACACACACACACACACACACACACACACACACACACACACACACACACACACACACAGAATGGCTAAAAAAAAAACTACAAGCACCCGGTGTAAGTGCAAAATATATTTCGTTTTATTCAAAGCTTCTTCAGTTGTGTGTGTGTGTGTGTGTGTGTGTGTGTGTGTGTGTGTGTGTGTGTGTGATCTCCATCCCTCTCTTATTTACACACACACACACACACACACACACACACACACACGCATGCACACACAGCACACGCACGCATGCGCGCTCTCTCTCTCTCTCTCTCTCTCTCTCTCTCTCTCTCTCACACACACACACACACACACACACACACACACACAGACATACACACACACACACGCGCTCGCATTCACAGGCATGAGCAGGCTCGCTCTCTCTCTCTCTCTTTCACACACACACACACACACACACACACACACACACACACACACACACACACACACACACACACACACACATCCTTGTGTTTGCGTGTCAACAACGAAGCAGTGTATTTCAAACAGGTCTGTGTTAACCACCTTACGAGCGACCTTCAAAGTTGGGTGCAAATGACGGTGTAACAGCCCATCCTTACCCCCCCCCCCCCCCCTGGAACTTACCCCGGGGTAAGTCTGGGCTACCTGCTTTTAAACCCGAGGTCATTCCAGGACTAGCTGGAACCCCCCCCCCCCCCCCCCCCCCCCCCCCCCCCCAGTCATCTACATTGTACAAGGTACACAGGCACTCAGAAGACATTAATTAGCTGTAAAAATAGTTAAAATCTTTGATATACGTTAAAGTGGCCAATGGTCAGTGACACTGACCACTGGTTGTCTGCATTGCACAAGGTATACAAACACTCATGAGACACTGATAAACCGTAAAATATTCGAAATATCTGATTTACGTCATAGTGACCAGTGGTCAGTGGCACTGACCACCAGTCGTCAGCATTGTACAAGGTACACAGGTACTCGGGAGACTATAATTAGCCGTGAAATAGTTAAAAAATCTCCAATTTACGTCATAATGACCAGTAGTCAGTGGCACTGACCACAAGTAATCTACATTGTACAAGGTACACAAGCACTCGGGAAACACTAATTAGCTGTTAAATAGTTAAAATCTCCGATTTACGTCATAATGACCAATGGTCAGTGGCACTGGCCACTAGTCATCTGCAATGTACAAGTTAAGGTACACAGGTACTCAATAGACTCTAAATAGCTGTAAAATAGTGAAAAGAGGCAAACCAGGATGAAGCAACAACGGTACTTGGTCACAACGACACGTGGTCACAACGACATTTTGTCACAACTACGCGCTTGGTCACATGGGCACTTGGTCACATTGGCATGTAGCCGTCTTTCTTTCCCACGCATGTACGGGCGTACTCACACACCCGAATATTGACCCACGCATGTAACTAGCGCGAGAAATGTTAATACGTATCTGTTAGTGAATCAGGGTGTGTGTATGTTGAGAGGGGGGGGGGGGGGGGGGGGGGGGTTGGGGAAGTAGGAGGTCCATCTATTGGGAAGAGTCAAGAACTACACTTTGTCTAAACCAACTGACTGTATATATAGGAAGTGGGAGAGGAGGGGTAAATATGCAGGCTAACACCATTTTTTTTTTTAAAGGCGGGTGTGCGTGTTTGTGAAAAGGCAGAGGAAAACCCTGAATAACCCTCTCTTGTTTGAAGGGTGGGGTGGGGTGGAGGAAGATTCCAAATAGTCCTAGACTGACCCTTGGAGGGGGGGGGGGGGGGGGTAAATCGAGGCTAGCCCAAAATTACCCCCGCAGGGGTAAGTTCCAAACTAGGGGGGAGGGGGGGGGGGGAGTTCTAGCTAGTAGTCCTAGAATGACCCCCGGGGTTAAAAGCGGGCTAGCCCAGACTTACCCGGGGTAAGTTCCAGAGGGGGGTAAGGACGGACTGTTACAACGGCCTTTTGTTTTCGTGTTGCACGTGGGTCAACCGTCCAACCTGCTCTCTGCGCAACCAGCCTGCGCACACTCAGATGTGGACGACCCGGGGCGGGAAGAACATGGAGGAGAAGAGCTACTATCCATGAATTTATCGTCAGTAGTCTTCGCAGAACTTTTTGATAATTGCGACTTTGATGTTGGACATTTTTCTTCAATTCACCCACGTGTGCTTTTCTGCTGTTGGGAGAAACCAATTTCTGAAACTTGCATAGGCACTTTTACTCACTGGACAAAGTGGTTGTTCTGTACTTGAAACAGGACAAGGTTGTAACGCCGGGCCAGCGTGAACATCGCGTGGTGTCGTCGGCTCACGCCAGTGTTGACAGCGATGGACAGCTACACCTTTGGGCAGGTTATTACTCGTGTGTGTATGTATGTCAGCCGGAGTGGGGGGGGGGGGGGGGGGGGGGGGGGGGGGGGGTTGTTTTATGTCCTATGTTACCAGAATGTAGTTATCAAGCATGCACCACACACACACACACGCGCGCGCGCGCGCGCGCGCGCGCACGCAAAGGCGAGAGGGGGGGATGCTATCTATCACTCGAGCACAACCCGTTGGTTTCTTATTCACATGGTCAGTTTTTGTCTGTGTGTGTTCCATTTTTGTCCGCGTTGTTCATCGTACTGAAGTGGAACGGTGAAAAAACCAAAGGGATGGTGCTGAATCGAACAATAACCACCCAGTCTCGGCCCCCACCCCCACCCCCACACACCAACACACACACACACACACACACACACACACACACACACCAGAGGTGTTGAGATAAGTACATTGGCCATATTAGGGCTGTGTACTTATAGTTGTGTACATTCAAGCGTGACGTCCACATGCACCATAACCTGGGCGACTGATAAGAATAACCCAATTCTGATTGCATGTGTGTGGGCGGGGAAGGTGGAGGAGGACGGTAAAGGAGAATAGTGCATTAAAGTGGGCAGTGAAAATGACCATTTTTGTGTCGGCTGGAACTTCAAAATTTGCACACGTTGCATCACTGCTGGGTCAACCAGGCACCGTGTTATTTTCGGTATAGAATATCCTTTCATAACTGGCACCATGGTATTTTCGATATAGCATATCCGTTCATATTTTGGCATGTTATTTCAGGTATAGGATATCGCTTGTATCTGGCACCATGTTATTTTGAGTGTAAGATATCCGCTCATTACTGGCACCTAGTTATTTTCGGTGTAGGATATCCGTCCATATCTGGTATCATGTTATGTTCGGTGTAAGATGTCCGTTCGTGTCAGGCACCATGTTATTTTCGGTGTAGGATATACATTTATATCTGGCACCGTGTTAATTTCGGTGTAGGTTATCCGTTCACATTTGGCACCATGTTACGTACTTCGTAGGGTGTAGGCTACCCATGCACACACGGCGCCATGTTACTCTCTGCCTAACATGTAGACTATCATTTGCACACTTAGCACCATGTTTTTTTTCCTCCTGTAGCATGCAAGCAGGCATTCATGATACTTTCGCTGTATAGACGTAGGATAGCCGTGCGCTCCTTGCAACGTATCACTTAATCCGTAATGTCCGTGCGCCGGTGGTGTCATGTTACGTTCACCATAAAGGGGTAGGACACCCAGTCCTCGCCCGGCACTGTCACTTTCGCCGTAAGGCGTGGGATAACCAGTCCACATCTGGCGCTGTCACTTTCTCCTCAAGATGTGTAGGATACCCGGCGCATGCCCGGCATTGTTACTTTCTCCGTCAGGTGTTGGATACCCGATGCACTCCTGGCACTGTGTTACTGTCGCCGTAATGTGTAGGATACTCGGTACATGCCTGACACTGTGTACTGTCGCCGTAATGTGTAGGATACTCGGTACACGCCTGACACTGTGTTACTGTACACTCCTGACACTGTTACTGTCGCCGTAATGTGTAGGATACTCGGTACACGCCCGACACTATGTTACTTTCGCCGTAAAGTGTGGGACACCCGATCTTCGCCCAGCGCTCTGTTGATTTCGGTGTTAGGTGTAAGATACCTGGTTCACGCCTGGCTTTAGATTACTAACTCCGTCAGGTGTTCAGTATGTTTGCACACCTGGCACCAGCAGCTTGTCCTCTCTGTGGCAGCATCTGTTTTCCCCGTCAGCCTAGAATTTGGAATACCCTGATTAAAAAAAAAAACAAAAACGGTTGTCTGTGAGGTGGATTCAGTCACTGCCATTTGATTGTAGTTCAGCAGACCACCCAGAGCCATTTCAGGGCTGTCACCACGCAGAGGAAGTTCTGTCAGTACGCGCGCGCGCGCGCACACACACACGCGCGCACACACACACACACACACACACACACACACACACACACACACACACACACACACACACACACACACACACGCACACACACACACACACACGCACGCACACAAGCACGCACGCACGCACACACAAGCACGCACACACAAGCACGCACGCACACACACACATACACGCACACACACGGAAAGCACACACACACATACACGCCGCACGCGCGCGCGCGCGTACGCACGCACGCACGCACGCACGCACGCATACACACGCACGCACACACACACACACACACACACACACACACACACACACACACACACAGAATAGCACACGTACATAAAGTCATGTAAACGACAGCATATCATAAGACAAGGTAGACGATTGGCAAACTTAGGGCATACGAAACTAAGCCCATGCTGAGTGCGTCAGCCCCCTTGATCTTGCCA
>JADBJO010004831.1:160000-170000 GCA_016801955.1 Conus betulinus
GGGGACAGTACATCGTATGATGAACATACAGGACCTGTATTTGCGACGGTGAATCAGGCGACACAACTCTTATTTCCACAAGCTTGCTTCCCCTCCCTCGCTCCATTTCACTTCGTCAGCAAATCATGTATGAATTCCGCCCTAAAGCAACCCTCTTAGCCCCTCGCCCTTCACCTCTCAACCCCTTCCCCCCATCCACTGGTTCAGATGGTTTGTTACGTTTGAATGCCTTGAATTCTTTACGCACGAGTGGTCAGAACGCTGTTGTCCATTTTCTTTCATCTGTAACCCTTGTCTGCTGCATTGTATTGGCGACAAACGATTTTTTCGTGTTCATCGAGGATGGAGGATATGGAGGGTGGAAGTGCGGGTGGGGTGGTGATTGGGGTGGGATGGGGAGATAATTTGATTCGAAAGTTTCTTTCAGGATGTAAAAGTGTGAGTAGAATGCGGGTCGTTCAGTAAATATATATATATATATATATATATATATATATATATATATATATATATATATATATATATATATATATATATATATATATATATATATATATATCGTGATCGTTGTTGCATTATTTCCATCAGACTACGAGAGACACGCCGACTCGATCTTCCAACCGTATGTCCTACAGCTGATTGTACCATCAGGTTCATATTTTTGTTTAAAGAAAGAAAGTGAATACCCCTCTTCCTCAGCACACTCTTGTTTAACTGTCGCACAATCGATGTAGAAAAACTGAGACTAGGATGGCGTCAGAGGAGGTAATGGACGGCTTACAAAAACAACTAAGAAAATGCAACTGCTGCTACGATTAACTTGGCTACTGATCATGATAATATCATTAGTGATTATTATAATGATGATGACAATGATAGGGTAAACTTGAGTTCATGGCGCCTGTGGCCGAAGTGATGAGAGAAAAACGCAATTATCTCTTACGATATTCATTGGAGGAGACATCTGCCAACACATATCTTACTTCCTCAACTTTCCACCCCACCCACCCTTTCCCCTTCCACCCGTCTTGCCTTTTCACAAATTGAAGATATCACGTGGCTTTCCTCTCCTCTTGTATTTCCCGCATCATCGCCCCCCCCCCCCCCTCCCTTGGCGCCCCCCCCCCCCCCCCCCCCCCCCCCCCCCTAAACACACACACACTGATGCAGAGACCGAGCGGGTACTCCTATAGTTGAATAAACACCAGGGGCATTGACGGTCTGCTATCGGCTCTGCTGTAAGGGTTTGAACAGATTTGTCATTTTTTTTTTTTTTTTTTTTTGCTGCGAAGCGAGGTATTCTTCCAAGTCTTATGTTCGAAATCCACATGTTACATCATTTCCTCTTGGTCACTTTGTTCTGTCATGTCGAACGTCTTTGGTCTTCCGTCTTCTACCTACCTATTGTTTAACTGGTGTTATTAGCATTTGCCTCTCATTATCTAAGAGCCCACTTAATCCCATCCGAAACCCCACCCCCTCCCCCTCCTCTTCCCCTCAGTGCCTTCACGATTCCTTATTCACTGAGGCACTCCCACTTCCTTTCTTTCTGTGAGTGAAACGGAAGTTCATAAGATCCTTGAGGAAGAGACATGTGAGGTCCAAGAAACTCCTTCCGGCACTAGCCTGCATTCTCTGAGTATCCTGACACAACGTTTCAATGATGCCAGCATGTGAAACCAGTTGTCCTGTCAGGATTTTCTGTGTGATACTTTTCTAAACCTGCTTGAACCGTCCCTTGAATGAGTTCAGGTTTCATCCTGCGAGCCAATCTGCAGCATACCTTTTACCGAGAGCTCGCCTTGTATAGTGGAAACCCCATGCCAAAAGGAGGGGTGGGGTGTGGGGGTAGGGCTCTTTTTAAGTATATACTGTGTTCCAGTCTCCTTGCGATATCGGGCTCGTTATTTCCTAATGTCTTCTGCTTTATTATTGTATTTTATGTAATGTAATGTAATGTAATGTAATGTAAAAGGATATTTATAGAGCGCTTTACCTCGCGAGAACCCAAAGCGCATATTACAGAAAAAACATGTCAAATAAAATTATAATTCTAAGCGCGCGCGCGCACACACACACACACACACACACACACACACACACACACACACACACGCGCGCGCGCACGCACGCACGCTCGCGTGCACGCGCGCACACACACACACACACACACACACACACACACACACACACACACACACACACACACACACACACACACACATCGCCGGGAGAAAAAAACAATCACACAGACAGACAGACGAGCGCGTTCAACATCAGCAAACACGCGCACAATGGTAAGTGGATATCAGTAATCAGTCCCAGGGAAAAGATGTGTCTTTAAGGAGGTTTTAAAAGTCTCTAACGAGTCCGTGTTACGCAGAGAAGAAGGGAGACTATTCCATAGAGCAGGTGCCTGGTAAGAGAAAGATCGTTGGCCTGAAGTTGGCCTGGATTTTAGGGTTTGTTTCCGTTTTTTTTTTCACTGTCGTTTTTTGTCTGCCTCCATGGCCCATTCTTTAAACAGTCTTTTAATCTCGCTGCATACTTTTTTTTTTAATTTGTATCATTGGAAACGGGGGGGGGGGGGGGGGGGGGGGGGGGGGGGGGGGGGGGGGGGGGGGGGGGGATCTTTCAGTGTAAACTGTGCCGGTCTTCTAGAAATCCGGTGCTTGTAATTTCTTCGTCTGTGTCACTCTCCTTGACTTGGCTTTCCTTTTGAATTTTGTTTTCCTCTGTACTGCTTCCAACCACTTTTCTGTATTTGTGGTCTGGGGTCGGTCTGGTGTTTTTTTTTTTTTTTTTTTTTTTGAAAAACTTTTAAAGATGCAAGTTCTTCCTTGTTATGTGGTGACTAGGTAGTGAGATTTAATCTCTGGAACCAGGCACCTGCTATCCATTCTGCGGTGCTGTTCACGACTCAGATGTTTTGATGTATCTTTCTTGTGTTGATATTTTCTCAAAATTTTTTTTTTTTTTTTTGTTTTTGTAAGAAACGTGAGCGAAACAGAGTGGTAAGTGCGCTTAACATGGCTTAGTTTTATCCAAGTGAAGGACTAGCAGCAAGGAAAGTGTTATGGATATGTGTACCCATAAACCTGTATGTAAACCCATGTTTCCCTTGACGGGAGTGATTTCGTGGCTTTCTCGTTTGTTTGTTTGCTTGTGTTTGTAGGTTTTTTTTTTTTTTTTTTTTTTGGTACGTGTTGACAGCCCCGAAACCTCTTTCTGTGGTCTGCTCGAGCTGTACTGAAGCAGACATTGTCCGTGACCATCTCCGATACTGCCATTTCAGTTTGGTTTCTGATAACGTTTTTTAGATTAGAGTAGTTTCTTTCTCCTCAAAGCAGTAACATTCTTCGCTTGGCGATTGCGGAGCCAGTATGCCAAGACTCTGTAGTTTTTTTTTTAAAACACTACATATCCAGAGGAGCACAGTCTAACAAGACTTTCCTTCTTTTCTGTCCAGGCATTCAAAGTCCAGATATGTCTGGAGCTGTTGTTTAACATTTGTAAAAAGACACTTTCCTCTTGAACTTGATACACGCGTCGCGCGCGCACACACACACACACACACACACACACACACACACGCACACACGCCACGCACGCACGCACGCACGCACGCACACGCACGCACACACGCACGCACACCACGCACACACACACACACACACACACACACACACACCACACATATACACACGCGTGCGCGCCCCCCCCCCCCCCCCCCCACACACACACACACATGCGCGCACGCACGCATGCGCACACGCACGCGCACACACATACGTGCACTCGCGCACACACACACACACACACACACACACACACACGCACGCATGCACGCACATATGCTCGCGCACGCAGTGTGTTTCTGACAATTTTCACCATTCTATATTCCACGTGCTATGTTTACTTCTTGCGTGGCATTTTTTGCTCAAGGGTTTACTTTCGTTTAGTTCCCTGTACTGTAGGGCCAGTAGACAGGCTGCCATATATATGCCTCCCGATTAACCATTTTCTGTCTGGAGGTAAACACCGAACGTTTTCTTTTCTTTTTCAATTACGAAGGGACTGCACCTGGTTGGGTTAGCCTTTGTTTCCGAGTTCTCCAGGCATTGTGCTGTTCACTTTTTCAGAGTGTAACCAAGGTGCAGCTCAATGTTATTTCGTTGCCTCTCCACTTCGGTTGGGACACTGCTCTTGATATTCAGCACTTTTTTCACCGCTGCGATTTCTTTTGTGATACTGCTGGTAGCAGCCAACAATATTTTGTCGCTGAGATTTCGTGCGCATCCTTGAAGCTAGTGTTAAATTTGATTCTGTGGAGACACTGCGCGGAGAAATGGCACCCGACCCAGGTTCGGTGTGAGGTCATTTCGGGTGGAGCGCCGACACTCACCAAGTGGCAGGGCAGACGGGGGTAGCCACAACATGAAGGCCGGTCGGAGGGGATTGGAGCGGAAAAGAGGGATGGTAAGGGGTTTATGTAACACAACGCCGACATCTTCACAACATGAATACATGAAGCCCCAGGTGTACGTGAGCTCGTTTTTAGAACGGCGTAGGTGCTTACCCAGAGCTTATCATTCAGAGGGGTGGGCATGGCTATTGATGGGAAGGGGTGGGGGTGGGCCTCCTGAAGCAACTATGCTGAATCATGCTGATTAAAGAAATTTAAGCCTTTTGTTTTATTACTTTGATCCATGCATGTTTCAAGTCTCGGTCTGGCGACGCGATGTTAGGTGTTTTTTTTTTTTTTTTTTCAATTAATACTTACGGCCCTGATGTGGTTTACATCGGATCCACTCAAAATAAATCAAGTTAGATAAACACAGCTTATGACTCTTAATAAATATCCAACTTTTGCCCGTATTTCCACGCACATAGGGTTTTCTGATGCTCATCACAACACTCCTCTTTCAACTGTTCTTCCTGTGCTACTCGCTTGCATTCTTTCCCATCTGGGTGTTGTGTTTTTCAGTCCAGTTTTCTCTCCGCACCCCACTGTTCAAGTCTTGATGTTTGATGTTCTCGTTGAGGCTCTCCAGAGACTCTTCACTTTATCACATGAACATGTTAAGGACATGCTGAAAGGATTCGACACATCACTGCCAGTTTGTATCTCCGTCCAGTGGCAGTTTCTCGTTTTTCCACTGGAATTGTCTTCTTTAAATATTTGATGGAAGTGAGCCAGGGGCCTTTCAGTTTATCATCCCTACGTTCATTCTTTAAGCCCATCTATTACCACACATACCCCCCGTCATACATTATGCTTGTTTCCATATTTCCCATTCTCTTATGTCATATTGGTCTTTTCCCGTTACGCCTCCAACCTTTGAAATCCTGCAGTTATCCCCCCCCCCCCCCCCCCCCCCCCACACACACACACACACATTCGTTCTCCGTTACAAACAGTTCCTTTTATACGCAGCTGATCTTTTTTTCTACATTGCTGCAAACTTATAATACGGTCATGTCCAACGTTATCCCCTTTCCTTCGGCGGTATTGAACAGTAGGATGGACGTACCATACTCAACCCCATTCAGTTCCCCCCGTCATATCCTGCCCGTCATTTACAATTCTTACCTTCTTCTCCTATCCCGTCATTCATGCTCTAAGCCTCTTTTCGTCCGCCAGAGCATTAGTCATCAGTTTCACGCTGTTCTCCCCTCATATCCATTGATCTTCGTCCTCCTTTTCTTCACTGGTCCATCATGTATCCTTCTGACGGTCCCCAGTTACCGTCCCTTCTCTCAGTTATTTTCATGTTCTCGTCTTCTCATCTTGTTCTTGTTACTATTCATTTACTATTCTCATGTTCTGCCCCCGTCCTACACTCATAATTATTATGTTCTTCTCTTTCCTTCGCTTTCTTCGTCTGTGTTTCGTTCATCAGTGTCGCACCACCCTTCCGTCTATTATTCACATTTCCTGCGTTCCCCCCCCCCCCCCCCCCCCCCCCCCCCATATTCATTATTCTCATTATTCTCATAGTCTTCTCCGTCCAGCATTCACCATTCTCGCCACTCCCCCCTCCCCTCCCCTCTCCAGTCCTCCCGGTCCAACATTCATTATTCTCGCCCCCCCCCCCCCCCACCTCTCCATTTAGACCATTTATTGTTCACATCATTTCCACCAGTCTAACATTGATCGTTCTGGTCGTTCTCACCTTTTCCTCCCAGTCCAATATTCATCTAGTTGCAAAACATAGGCGACTGCAGCCGGAAATCTAAACAAATTTTGATGTTAGTGCACCGTCAAAAAATAAAAAAAAAACAACAACAACAACAACAATAAAACGTAGACAAACGAATCACAAGACAACCAGTAAGCGTTTAGACTACTTAGGTCTTCTGCAGGCCAGAAATAAAACAACCAGGACAACGAAATAGTTAATGCTCGTTTATTTTCGTTGTTCTCATTGCTTTGTTTCTTGCCTGAAGAAGACTTAAGAGGTCGAAACGCGTAGTGTTGTCTTGTGTGATTCGTTTGTCCCATTTTTTTTTTTTTTTTTTTTTTTTTTTGCGGGTGCGCTAGCATTAATATTTAAAATGGGTCAATATCCATCATTTTCAATTCCGTTTTCTTCCCACTTCATAGAAACACACACTTCCCGACCAACCTTCACCATCATTCACCCTCTCAAACTTTTCCAGCGGTCTAATTTTCATCATTCGTACCCTTAGTCCAACATTGTTCATGCTCACCCCTCCCTCCCCTTCCATGTTCAACATTCATCCCTCTCGGTAGTTTCCCCTTTTCAAACATCCATCATTCGCGCGTGCGCGCGCGCGCGCGCGTGCGCGCGCGCGCGCGTGCGCACACACACACACACACACGCACACGCACGCACGCACGCACGTGCGTGCGTGTGTGTGTGCGCGCGTGTGTGTGCGTGTGTGTGTGCGTGTGTGTGTGTGTGTGTGTGTGTGTGTGTGTGCGCGCGCGCGCGCGCGCGAAGGGAGGGGGCCCACAGGAGTCGGGTTTTTTTTAGCAACCATGTAAACTGATGTGTTCGTGGAGGGGCGACAGGACAGGGGGGAAGATGGGGATGGAGATGTGTTGAGGAAGGAAGGGGACGGGGAGAATATGTGTATGCAACTTTTCAAATGAAATATGTTCATGTTGTTTTTGACGTAGTGTATTGTTTTTTGAATGATCTTGCCAAACGTGTCTTAACCATTTTGTTTTCTTGTACATTGCTGGGATTAGCAAAATGTTGGGAATATGGGTTGACTTTGTGTTATCGCGGTGTTCTCTCTCTCTCTCTCTCTCTCTCTCTCTCTCTCTCTCTCTCTCTCTCTCTCTCTCTCTGTACCTATACCCATTTCTCTTGTGTTTACTCTTATCTTCATTGATGCTTTTATGTTTTATGGCATTAATTGTGAAGTCATAAAGCTGTGCTTTTACTACATTTTCATTGCTATAAAAAGTAAATTGTATTTATCCTTAAAAGCTTACAAAAACAAATTACAAGCAAAACCGATCTGAAATGTAAAAATTAAGCGAATAAGCAGAGGCTCTTTAATCCGAAGAATATGAGTGTATAAGAATCGGGAAAAGTCTACTCATCTTTTCAGAATATCCATACCCTTCAATGTGCCATCATTGTTTCCGCTGTGTGTGCAACTCCTGCTTACGACCTACTAAGGTATCACGAAAAGACATGCATACGTTGTAATATTCAGACGATATTTCTGTCTAGACATATGCATATCTAGGACTATGATGGTAATAAATCATGCACAGATACTTATCAACTGGAGCTAGATACATTGCACATGTACATGGAATAAAATTGATTGTGAATTCGAGATAGAAAACTCTAACAAGGATTTTTAAAACGTGGAATTCCGATATCATTGCTACAATATAAAGTATTAGATGACAAAGCTTTGCAACATTCAGAAAACGAAGTTTTGGGATAATCACTTGACTAGTAATTACATTGGCAATTGAGAATACTGAGAATTTGATAATGGCGGCAAGAAAAATTTCACAATTTTTGAGAGCAGTTGATGCTTAACTATAGGATCAGTATACAAACAACAACAATCAACCTCCGTTGCCAAAGTCACCAGCCTACTCTGACCAAAACTGATTATGAATAAGGAGATTTTTTTTCAGCCTTGCACAGCCTGATGAATAAAAACACAATCTACAGACAACAGAGCTATTAAATTAGCTCTCAGCAATCCAGGACATACAAATATATTGAATTCATACCATGAACTTGGCTTACTGTCTCTTTCAGAATAAGGTAAGTGTATATATTCGAAGTATTTTTGTCTTGAATTCAGAAACAAAGTAACCTTAGATTTTGGCGACGAGTGTCTGAATAGAGCTAGACACAAGCTGTCTCTCTCCAGCCGGTCAGAAATTACACAAATTAATGATGTAAAAAAATGCAATTTTTTGTTATTCAAGTGCTTCGTCAGGTACAACAGTGCCTGTCATGCTTCATTGAGAGAACCGACAGGTCAAATTTGATAATAATGATTATATTGCACAGATGACAGGTAAAAACATTAAAATTTATCATCTGAGAAAGATGATAATGTAAACAGTTTATTTTCTAAGACTCACGAACATACCAAAGCTGTATATCCAAACTGTTAAAAAATGTTAACAGATGGCTCAATCCTAGAATCACGCACACTTTCTGGATTGAAAAAAAAAATCATTCAAAAATACAAAAGTAATTTTGTCTTGCTATCACTAATATCCGCTTTTCCCCCTAGGTCCATGAAGTCATCGGGCCATCGCACGGAAGAACTGTTCACCAGATTCTTCCAGTTTTATCGGTTATCTTCCAAGGCCTTGGGCTCTACAGATGGTTTCCCTGTCCATTCTGCAGCATTGTCAGACCATTTTTTTTCGGTCTTCCCCCTGGTCTCGCTCCTTCAATACTTTCCTGGATGATCATTTTCGCGCGGTCGTTGGATCTTCATGACAGCCCCAAGTTACCTTTTCCTTCTATGTTTTTGCTTTGCTGGTGTCCGCAAATCTTCATATGGCCCGACGTGTTGTTTGATGGTCTGGCACCTTTTTTTCAATGAGTACAGCTGAGGAATGGTATCTTGCAAAAACGCCTCATTTCTGTGGTTTTTTTTTAGGTCCATGTCGCGTATGCTGATAGGAAAATGAAATACACCCGTGCATGAAGGAGCCAGGTTGTGTTTTACTGAGATGTTACTGTCTTTCAGTTCAGGGTTCACTCTGGAAAGAACTGATGTCTTGCTGCTCTTGAGAGAATATCTTATTTAAATCCCTCGTCGCTGAAAATAAATCCCAGACATGAACTGTTTAACAGTTTCCAGCTTCTGTCCATGGTTATGTCGGTACTGGAGGTGGTGGTGTGGCTGGCCAGTGTCTTGGGTCTTCTCAGTGTTGATATCCATACTATGTCTCGTAGATGTTTCATACAGAGTTTTGACATGCTTAGTGCCCACCATACCATCGAAGGTATCTGCAAAGTGAAGGTTCATGATAGTTCTTACAGTACTGATTGTGTTGATACGATCTTTAAGTGGATCAGGCATGACGCATTCCAGGGCTATGTTGAAAAAGATTTGAGAGAAAAAAGGGACCCTGTCGATTCATAGCTGGTATGTGGGACCACTTTCCAGTCGCGCCCTTTACGAGGACTGCACTGGTCACTTTGGAGTATATTTGCTGTATGGTGTCGGATAACTTTGTCCCGATATCATCAATTTTTTTCATAACGGCCTACAGCACATCTGGAGAGATTTTACCAAACGCCTGTTGGAAGTCTGTGAAGACATGATAGAACCACTTTAGGTGTTGAGGGTGTTTTTTGGCGAAGGGTTAAAAATCTGTTCTATGATATAAGCCTTTCAGATACAACGGTGTCTTTTTGCAGCCGTAATATGTTCAGAATGATTTGAATATTACGTTGCTTACATTGCTGATCTTGCGGTTGTTCTGGCGGTGTTGAGGATTTCCTCTCTTTGGAAGTGTGATGATTAGTGA
>JADBJO010004831.1:172500-184061 GCA_016801955.1 Conus betulinus
GACAAGGAAGTGACATTGAGTGATCTCCTCTTGGCGATGGCGGGTGTGTTTATTTTCTGTGACAATGTTTCAGAGTGTGGTTAGGAAACGTGAAAGTACAATTTGTGTGATAACACCATGAATGATTTAGCAATGAGTGTTTCACACATTCACCAAGGAACAGTCTTTCAGGTTGACACGATGGACAACATCCCCAAAGGAGAACAGTAACACATCAGTTGGAGTTACACGCTGTGTTCTCAGTGTGTGTTGCAGCACATGTGTGGCTCACGTTGAAACGACTTCTCATCAGTGGAGACGTAGAGCCGAATCTGGGGCCTGATCAAAAACATCAAGAACAAGAAGGTGATGATCCAAACCTTGCCGAAGAGATCAATCAAATTCTAAACGCCATTGAAGTACAGAACACGAAAATGGAACAGCACACTGTGAAAATGAATGAACACGCTGCAAGGGTGAATGCTGACCTGACAGACATTAAAGGTGCGTTGATGAGAGTGGATGAGAGGTGCGAAGCGATAAGTCAGCGCTGTGATAGTTTACAGATAGAAAATCAAAGACTATCAGCAACAGTGCGAGAACTCGTGAATGGATTAAATGTCGTGTCAGCAGATGTGGCAGCAACAAAATGTGAAACTAATCATCTTTCAGAGACAGTAAAAAATCTGGAAAATCAAGTCAGCAGTATGAATGAAGAAATCGATCGGTTAGAATCTTTTTCACGCCGTGAAAATCTTCGATTTTACGGTATTCCTGAGAGCGACCATGAAAATGACACGAAATGTGTCAGTGCAGTGATTAACGCACTGAATAAAGTCAGTGGTGACAGGAAGTGGGCTGAAGACGATCTGATCAGAGCGCACCGTGTTGGACAGACAAGACACGCGCACCGAAAGTGATGATCGCAAAATTCCGCAACTGGACTGACAAATTGTTTATTATAGGGACAGATCATTCAGGCGGAACCTAGAAAACATTGGCATACGTGTTGCCAATGACCTGACACGTCAGCAAGCAGCCCTCGTTGCACGTGCAAAGCAGGAGGTCAGGCAGCCTTCTTTGTGAAGGGAAGGATGGTGATTCAGTCAGCGGCCTGTTCTGAAGAAAGCCCAGTCCTCAGTGTGCTGCCAGCAGGGGTGGGAGCAGGGCTGGCAGGGTTTTAAACGGGGTGCACGTGGAGGTGACAATGATCGTAGAGAGTCGAGAGGTGGGACAGTTCAGGGTAACATGCAAACATTCCTACGCGGAAGGGACAGTGTGATAACACATCCCGTTCAAGCCAAAGGAGCCTGCGATCTAGCTAGCCAGAAATAGGACAACGCGCGACCACAGGCACAGGAAATAACATTTCTCAATTACAATGTAGAAAATCTGTTCTATAAAATGCATGATGTTTCCTTTCTACAGTTAATAAAATAAATTTGATTTTGTTTGTCTGACTGAGACGTTTACTGGACCACAGTTTGATTTGAGTAATGTTTTTTTCGGGCTTTTTGAAATTCAGTTCCCCAGCAAAAAAACTGTCAGTACATGGACGATGCTTAGGTGGTGTTTTAGTGCTTATTAAAAACAAATATGAAAAGCATGTTGAACGGATAAATGTAGATTTCAATAATTTCATAATAAAAATTGATAAAGAGTTACTAGATATTGATAAAAATTTAATGTTTATAGCATGCTATGTCCCTCCAGAGAGTTCACCAGCATATGATAACAGTAACCTGAAAGATGGAATCCTTGCCATGGAAGACCAGTTGTTTTGTCATACTGAGTTTGAAAAACAAGATGTGTATATAATGATGTGTGGCGATTTTAATGCCAGAACTGGGTGTGAGCAGACACGAATAGAGAACATAGATAATTTTACGTTTGGTTTTTGTTGTTGTTGATGATGATGATTATGACGATTTATCTAAGAGTCGTTCTTCAAAAGATTCAGTAATTGATAATTTTGGGCAATCACTGTTTGATATTTGTTTTCTCTTTAACTTAAAAATAGTCAACGGTTCGTGTAATAGTGATGACGGGTGAATTTACATTTGTAGCACCACAAGGCTGTAGTGTCGTTGACTATTTTATTTTGTCAGAAGATTTGCTTCCCTTTTGCGATTTGTTTGTAAATGCTTGCTTCTTTTCTTGGCACCTCCCAGTTCAAAACATGGAGGAAACCATGATGTACAAGAATCATCAGAAAAGTCAGATGACCCGACAGAAGAGAGGATAGTTTGGTCGGATGACTTTAAAGACACATTTATACATGAAGTAAGTTCCAAACACTTCAAGGAACACATTGATCATGCTTGTGATAAGATTGAAGAAGATATTGATAACTCTTTGAACATATTTACAATGGTTTTATATACAGCGGCTAGTTGTCTTATTAGAACTACGAGTCCTAAAAAATCAAAAGCCAACGAGTGGTTCGATAAGGAATGTAAAGAACAAAGAACGTTAGTAGAACGTTTATTAAAGAGTTTCCAAAAAGCGAGGACTAAAACATACAGGAAACAGCAGAAAGAACTCTATGTAAAAGAGAGAACAATATATACTGATCTTAAACGGGATAAAAAGAGGAAATTTGATGAAGTTAGAGTTGCAAAGTTAACAAACGCTATCAATGAACCAAAATTATTCTGGAAAACAATGAAGCTTATAAACAGAAAAACAGTTTTATAATGACATTGACATTAAACAGTGGCAGGATCACTTTTTTTTTTTTTTTTTTTAGCGTTTTCAATGACTGTGATAACGTAGACAATATGGATGGAGAAGATAGTTTATATTTTGAGAATGAAGATCAAGAACATCAAGAGCCTTTCTTTAACGACTATATAACGAAGGAGGAAATTAAGAATGGCATTAGAAACTTGAAATGTGGAAAGAGTGCTGGTCCAGACAAGATTGTGAGTGAAATGCTAAAACATGCTGCTGACAGTATCATTGATTATCTCGAAGTTTTGTTCAACAGACTTTTTAATTCTGGTTATTTTCCAAGGGAATGGTCCAAATCTGTAATTGTTCCGATTTTCAAAAAGGGGATGCCAATAATCCAGACAATTATCGAGGGGTAGCCTTGACTAGTGCTGTGAGCAAAGTTTATACTTCCATTTTAAATAAAAGATTAAGTGCATGGCCCGAACGGGAAGAAAAAAATATTGAAGAGCAGGCAGGGTTTAGAACAGATTATAGTACTATGGATCACATATTTACTTTATAAGCACTGGTTCAAAAATACCTATTAGTAACAGAAAATTGTACGTTGCTTTTTATTGACTTCTGGAAGGCTTTCGATACAGTTAATAGAAATATTTTATGGGATATACTAAAAAAAAAAAAAGTCTGGTGTGCAAGTAAATTGTATAGGTCATTAAAGGAATTTATAGTTCAGTTATAGCCTGTGTAAGAGACAAAAGCTTATACACTGATTTTTTTCCATTGTCCACAAGGCGTGAAGCAGGGTGTTTTATTGAGTCCGCTAATGTTTTCCTTTTTCATTAATGAACTGGCGCTTGAAATAAATAAGAAGGGAAGACATGGAATACAGTTAATACCTGATGCTGCAGAAGTCTTCCTTTTATTATTTGCAGACGATGTAATCCTTCTATCAGACACGGTGGCTGGATTACAGAATCAGTTAAATGCATTAAAAGAAGAAACAGACAGACTTAAGTTAGTTATTAATATAGAGGTTTAATTTTTACAACAAAACTAATATGAGCAAGGGATGGTTAGAAATGTGTAGAAAAGGCAGAAAGGGAGTGATTGAAAATTTTAAGATCACTAAGAAAGTTCAGATGTATTGACCCTACCATCTTTTGGAAGCTGTTGGATACCCAAGTGGAACCAATGTAACTTATGGTGCCGAAATATGGGGCTTTTTCGAGAATCAATTAATGGAAAAAGTACACACACTCAAAATGGTATATGGAGAAACTGGCAGGTACCCTCTGCAGATACGCGCAAAAATTAAATGTATCAGGTATTGGCTTCGTCTTATTAAACTCCCATCATCCAGGATTAGTAGGCAGGCATATACAATGTTATTAAATCAACACGAAAGTGGAAGACAAAATTGGGTTTTTCAAGTAAAGAAATTTCTATTCGAAAATGGTTTTGGTTTTGTTTGGAACAACCAGGGCGTCGAGGACGACAAACGTTTTATTCTGGACTTTAAAGAGCGTCTGATCTCATCCTATCAGCAAGTGTGGCATTCCGAGATGGAAACTAACGAAAGGTATACATGGTTTTTACAGTTTAATAGTGATTTACAGCCTGAACAATATCTACTAACAATTACACGAAAATGGCACAGGGATTCAATGGCACGATTCCGTACCAGGACACTTGGTCTTGACGCAAGTCAACATTGGTATATATAACTGAAACCCGAACTGCTATTAGGTGTCCGGTATGCAAAAAAAAATGATAGAGAGGATGAATTCCACTTTTTCTTTTGTTGTAAAGAATATATAAAGACATACGAGAGAAATATGATGTTTTTAGAACACCGTTTGCAAGGAGGCGTAGCTTGGTCGCTTTGCTACAAACAGATAAAACAGAATATATAAGGTCCATGGCAATGTTTATTGCCGAAGCAGTTAGTAGGCGCAAGAAAAAAACTTGACACTGCAGCCTAAACAAAATAAAAATTAAAACAGAAAGTAAAAAAAAAAAGTAAAATAATGTATGGCTGTTTTTCAGTGATTATATTTTCCCAGTTGGTTTGGAGGCCTGTTGGTCGCCCTTGATGTTACTTAGGGCCAGGAGTCTTTCGTTCAGTTATTGGATTGTTTCATTTTGGAGCCTTTTTTTTTTTTTTTTTCCTTTTTCTTCTTAATGGTGGTTTCATAGAAGAATGTATACCCCCATGTCAAATAGCATGTTACTTGCTGATGACATTAAACAGTATTCATTATCATTCATTGTCATTGTCTCTCTCTCTCTCTCTCTCATTAAAGTCAGCATCGAACACTTCGCTCATCCCACATTCTGATACACATAGTTAAGATCCATACCAAGTAAGACTTCTCATGATGAAAACAGTAAGTTGACTTGGTAACGTTTCGTGTGTGTGTGTGTGTGTGTGTGTGTGTGTGTGTGTGTGTGTGCGAGAGAGAGAGAGATGCATAATTATTCATTAGAAGAAAGTTGCGTCACCAAAACGTGCACATTTAAGGAAAAGTAGTGAGAGAAATGCAAAGCAACGAAATGCAAATGCTTATTAAGTAGATAAGTAGAATAATTTGCTTGGATTATGTAATAAAGTAGAATCAAGCTTGGATATATATATATATATATATATATATATATGTTAAAATATGTTAAAATATGTTATTAAAATGAAGTATTAAAACCAAGAAGCTTGCTTCGAGCCTCTGGCTATGATCAGATAATATATACATACATATATATATATATATATATATATATATATGTATATATATATATATATATATATATATTCGGCCGTGTCTCCCTGATGAGTCTGATCCAGCGGACGAAAGGCCTCGGAGCAGGCGACACATATAGATCGGTCTTCGGGAGGGATTGCGATAGTTTCCTCATGCAGCTAGTGAAGAGGTTTTCATATTTATGACATACATTTTCCCATTTATTTCGTCTTCAAAAAATTTTTTTTTTCCCTCTCAATTTCTAATCTTTGCCAAATCATTACTATAATGATGGAAGAATTGTTAACCTGCACTTGTATTCCCCCCACTACTTAATTGTTCAGCATTATATATATATATATATATATATATATATATATATATATATATATATATATACATATAGGCAGAATTATCTACCACTGCAGATATGAATGCTTATCTTCCCTTATTTCTTAACTCTAAGACACAAGAGCAAGCTTTGTTTATAATTGAATATATATATATATATATATATATATATATATATATATATATATATATATATATGTGTGTGTGTGTGTGTGTGTGTGTGTGTGTGTGTGTGTAATGTGTTTCAGGAGAGAGAGAGAGGGGGAGATCATTCGTTCCTTTATGAAACCATTGATCTGGTTTGGTATTTACTTGGTAAACGATTGATTATTTCATTACTTTCATTATTTCTCGACCCCCCTCCCCCCCCCCCCCCCCCCCCTCCATCCATCCTTTTTTTTATTTGTTTTATTTATTTCACCTCTAAGCAATGTTTTGTGGTGGACATTCCCTGCGATGTGATAATCACAGTATTACCAATGGAAAGATTTAGTTTTTTTTTCTGTTTTACATCTACAGTTTAAATGTTTTACTTTAAAATTAAAGGCCTAAAGAGTTAACAACATCAGTTTTAATTCCTTTTATCTCCCAAACCCATATCCATATCCAGCGATGTTTTAAGACAAGTTTGCTTTACAATCGTTTTTACGTTTTTCATTGTATGGTAGATTATTTGTGACTTTCTTTTAGTTTTTTTAGTTTCTGTTTTTTGATTGCTTCCATCCTTTCTTTCGTGCATTCGTTTAATCGTTCGTTCGTTGTTTTGTTTGTTTGTTTCCTTTTGTTTCGTTTTCGTGTGTTTGTTCGTCTGGTCGGTCGATCGGTCGCTTGTTCAGTCTTTCATTTCGGTCAGTCGGTCGTTTTGGGCATTCATTTCGTTCAGTCGCTCAGTCGATCGTTAAGTCATCCGTTCCTACATGTGTTCGGTCGATCGCTTGTTCAATCATTCATTCGCTCAGTCGGTCGTAGTCATTCAGTCTTTCTTTCATTCATTAATTCAGTCAGTCAATTGATCAGGCGGTCATTCGTTCTTTCAGTCAGTCAGCCGGTCGTTCAGTCATTCATTCGTCGGTCAGTCGATCAGTCGGTCGTTCAGTTCAGTTCTTCATCCGATCGGTAGGCCAGTCGGTCGTGCAATCATTCATTCGTTCAGTTGGTCTTCCAGTCATTCATCCGGTCCGTCGGTATTTCATTTATTCACTCGTTCTCGTTCTGTCGGTCAGTTTGTCGTCCAGTCATTCATTCTTTCGGTTGATCAGTTGGTCGTTCAATCAGTCATTCGTTCAGTCGATCGTTCAGTCATTCATTCGTTTAGTCGGTCAGTCGGTCGTTCATTCATTCGTTCGGTCGATTGGTCAGTCGGTCGTACAATAATTAATTCGTCCAGCAGGTCATCCAGTCATTCATTCGTTCAGTCAGTCATTCGTTTAGTCGGTCAGTCGGTCGTTCAGTCATTCATTCGTTCAATCGGTTAGTCAGTCGTTCAGTCAGTCATTCGTTCAGTCGATCAGTCGGTCGTTCATTCATTCATTCGTTCTGTCGATCTTTCATTCATTGAGTTGGTCGTACAATCATTCATTCGTTTGGTCGGTGAGTCGGTCGTCCACTCATTCATTCGTTTAGTCGGTCGTTTACTCATTCATCCGTTCATTCGGTCGGTCAGTCTTTCAGTTCATTCATTCGTTCAGTTGGTCGTTTAGTCATTCATCCGTTCGTTCGGTCAGTCCGTCTTTCGGTCATCCATTATGTTCAGTCGGTCGTTTAGTCGTTCATTCGGTCAGTCCGTCTTTCGGTCATTTATTCGTTCAGTCGATCAGGGAGGGCGTGATGAGGTGGGTGTACTGGGTAGCGGGGGTGTGGATAAAGGCTGTAACATAGTGGGCGTATTGGGGCAGAAGAGGGCCCAGAGGAAGGGCATGACGTGGTTGGGCGTATTGGGGCAGAGGGAGCGGGTGATGGGCATGCCGTGGGTGAGCGTCTTGAGGCAGGGGGAGGGGGCAGAAGAAGGGTATGACGTGGATGAGTGTACTGGGAGTAGAGGGGGCATGGATGCAGGACGTGACGTGAGTGGGCACATCGGGGTAGATGGGGTGCGGAGAAAGGATGTGACGTTGCTGGGCATAAAGGGGGCATGGAAGTAGGGCGTGCGTGACACGGGTGGGCATACTGGGTCGAAGGGGGTGCAGATGAGGGGCGTGACGTGGGTTGGTATTTGGAGGTAGAGAAGCGGATGAAGGGCATTACCCTAGAAGGGCGTGACGTGGGTTGGTATTTTGGGGTAGAGAAGCGGATAAAAGGGCATTACCGTAGAAGGGCGTGACGTGGGTTGGTATTTTAGGGTAGAGGGGCGGATGAAGGGCATTACCCTAGAAGGGCGTGACGTGGGTTGGTATTTTAGGGTAGAGGGCCGAATGAAGGGCATTACCCTAGAAGGGCGTGACGTGGGTTGGTATTTTAGGGTAGAGGGGCGGATGAAGGGCATTACCTAGAAGGGCGTGACGTGGGTTGTATTTTGGGGGGTAGAGAAGCGGATGAAGGGCATTGCCGTAGAAGGGCGTGACGTGGGTTGGTATTTTGGGGTAGAGAAGCGGATGAAGGGCATTACCGTAGAAGGGCGTGACGTGGGTTTGGTATTTTAGGGTAGAGGGGCGGATGAAGGGCATTACCCTAGAAGGGCGTGACGTGGGTTGGTATTTTAGGGTAGAGGGGCGAATGAAGGGCATTACCCTAGAAGGGCGTGACGTGGGTTGGTATTTTCGGGGTAGAGAAGTGGATGAAGGGCATTACCCTAGAAGGGCGTGATGTGGGTAGGCGTATTTTGGGCAGCAGAGGCAGAAGAAAGGCGTAACATAGTGGGCATAACAGGCAGCAGATGCCTGGAGGAATGGAGTGATGTGGTGGTGATGTGTCCTGTGCAGAGGGCGCGCGTGAAGGGTATGACATGGTGCGCATCTAACGCAGAAGGTTGCGGATGGAGGGCATGACTTGCGTGGGTGCGTTTTGGCAGAGTGGACAGATGTAGGGCGTGATATGGTGGTGTTTTGGACATATGGGATGCAGATGAAGGGCTGACATGGTGGGGCGTATTGGACAGAGGGGATGCAGATGGAGGGCGTGACATGGTGGGCGTATTGGACAGAGGGGATGCAGATGAGGGCGTGACATGGTGGGCGTATTGGACAGAGGGGATGCAGATGAGGGCTGACATGGTGGGCGTGGACAGAGGGGATGCAGATGGTAGGGCGTGGCAGTGGGGTATTGGACAGAGGGGATGCAGATGGAGGCGTGGCATGGTGGGCCTATTGGACAGAGGGGATGCAGATGGAGGGCGTGGCATGCTGGGCGCATTGGACAGAGGGGATGCAGATGAAGGGCTGACATGGTGGGCGTATTGGACAGAGGGGATGCAGATGGAGGGCGTGACATGGTGGGAGTATTGGACAGAGGGGATGCAGATGGAGGGCGTACGTGACATGGTGGGCGTATTGGACAGAGGGGATGCAGATGTAGGGCGTGACATGGTGGGCGTATTGGACAGAGGGATGCAGATGAAGGGCTGACATGGTGGGCGTATTGGGACAGAGGGGATGCAGATGAAGGGCTGACATGGTGGGCGTATTGACAGAGGGGATGCAGATGGAGGGCGTGGCATGGTGGGCGTATTGGACAGAGGGGATGCAGATGGAGGGCGTGCACATGGTGGGCGTATTGGACAGAGGGGATGCAGATGAAGGGCTGACATGGTGGGCGTATTGGACAGGGGATGCAGATGTAGGGCGTGACATGGTGGGCGTATTGGACAGAGGGGATGCAGATGAAGGGCTGACATGGTGGGCGTATTGGACAGATGGGATGCAGATGGAGGGCGTGGCATGGTGGGGGCGTATTGGACAGAGGGGATGCAGATGGAGGGCGTGGCATGGTGGGCGTATTGGACAGAGGGGATGCAGATGATGGGCGTGACATGGTGGGCGTCTTGGACAGAGGGGATGCAGATGGAGGGCGTGACATGGTGGGCGTATTGGACAGAGGGGATGCAGATGGAGGGCGTGACATGGTGGGCGTCCTGGACAGATGGGATGCAGATGATGGGCGTGACATGGTGGGCGTCTTGGACAGATGGGATGCAGATGGAGGGCGTGGCATGGTGGGCGTCTTGGACAGATGGGATGCAGATGGAGGGCGTGACATGGTGGGCGTCTTGGACAGAGGGGATGCAGATGGAGGGCGTGGCATGGTGGGCGTATTGGACAGATGGGATGCAGATGGAGGGCGTGACATGGTGGGCGTATTGGACAGATGGGATGCAGATGGAGGGCGTGACATGGTGGGCGTATTGGACAGAGGGGATGCAGATGGAGGGCGTGACATGGTGGGCGTATTGGACAGATGGGATGCAGATGGAGGGCGTGACATGGTGGGCGTATTGGACAGAGGGGATGCAGATGAAGGGCGTGACATGGTGGGCGTATTGGGACTGGGACAGAGGGGGGCGTAGATGAAGCGTGTGACATGGATGGATGCACTGTGCACTGGGGCAGAGGGGGCGCAGATGAACGGCGTGACATGGTGGGGCGGTTTGGGCAGAGGTGATGCAGATGATGGGCGTGACGTGGTGGGTGGTCTGGGCAGAGGTGGTGCAGATGAAGGGCTCGACGTGGTGGGTGGTTTTGGGCAGAGGTGATGCAGATGAAGGGCTCGACGTGGTGGGTGGTTTTGGGCAGAGGTGGTGTAGATGAGGGGGCGTGTATGTGGTGGGTGGTTTGGGCAGAGGTGGTGCAGATGAAGGGCGTGACGTGGTGGATGGTTTAGGCAGAGGTGGTGCAGATGAAGGGCGTGACGTGGTGTGTGGTTTAGGCAGAGGTGGTGCAGATGAAGGGCGTGACGTGGTGGGGTGGTTTAGGCAGAGGTGGTGCAGATGAAGGGCGTGACGTGGTGGGTGGTTTAGGCAGAGGTGGTGCAGATGAAGGTCGTGACGTGGTGTGTGGTTTGGGCAGAGGGTGGTGCAGATGAAGGGCATGACGTGTGGTGGCGCTTCGGGCAGAGGTGGTGCAGATGATGAAGGCGTGAGTGGTGGGTGGTTTGGGCAGAGGTGGTGCAGATGAAGGGCGTGACGTGGTGGGTGGTTTGGGCAGAGGTGGTGCAGATGAAGGGCGTGACGTGGTGGCGCTTTGGGCAGAGGTGGTGCAGGTAAAGGGTGTGATGTGGTGGGTGGTTTGAGCAGAAGGGGCGCGGATGAAGGGCGTGACTTGTCTATACAGGCAGTGTCTGCAGGAGTATCGCCTGCGTATGCAGAAAGAAAGAAAAGAAAGGAGGGGGTGAGGTGGAGTGGAGCACATGCCGCATGAGAAATGGATGAGCGGAAGGGGGGGGGGGGATGTGGCTTTCATATGCAGGGAAGGGGGTTGGGGGAGGGTGGCATGTGCGCACGGGGAGGGGGGGGGGGGTGCGGGTGGAGGAGAGGGGGCGCGAATGCGAGGCGTGATATCTGCAGGTGCACAGGGAAGGGAGGGGGGGGGGTGCACAAGCCGAGCGTGACGTGAATGGGTGTACAGAGGTGGGGTGGTGAGAGGAGAACTGAAGCAGGTGTGTCATGGATGGACGAATGGTGGTGGGGGGCGGGGGGGGGGAGGTGGAGAGGCGCGGTCGCAAGGCGTAACATGGTGGGTGAACAGGGAAAAAGGATGTGGATGCAAGGTGTGACATGATTGGGGCGTACTCTAGGGCGCAGATGCAGGGTGTGTGGGCGACCACATTGACCTTGATCTTAATGGAAATGCTCTAGATCGAAAAAATAGGAAAATGGAAGGCAATTTCCCC
>JADBJO010004832.1:0-5000 GCA_016801955.1 Conus betulinus
TAAACTCCATTCATGTTTTCTCTGATGTACCGGTTTTTAAGACAACAAGGAGTACAACACGAACAAACAAACAAAACCAAAAACGTTATTGAACTTTCTTATGCAGACCAACAAGGAAGAAGACAAGTCACGTTAAGTGCAATAATTGAACTACAACACTAAAGAAGCCCCTTACAGCAAGATAAAGAGAACTAGGGTTTCGAGGTCGATGATAAAAAAAGGTAAAGTTCATGAGTAAGTAAATTAATCACCTTTATGAAAGAAACACTCAGAAAAAGTAAAGAGAATTCTTTTTGCGTGCGTTTGATACTTTTGCTACATGATGTTACTTTTTTACTGTTTTGTTTTTTTTTGTTTGTTTTTGCAGTAGAAAGATATGTTTTATAAAGCATAACCTGTTTGATGTCAATCCCCTCATTCCACCACCTATCTCTCTCTCTCTCTTCTCTCTCTCTATCTTCTCTCTCTCTCTCTCTCTGTGGTGCGAGCGCGCGCCGCGCGCGCGCGCGCGCGCGCGTGTGTGTGTGGGTGTGTGTGGTTGTGTGTGTGTGTGTGTGTGTGTGTGTGTGTGTGTGTGTGTGTGTGTGTGTGTGCGTGCGTGAGCGAGCGTGCGTTCGTGCGTGCTTGTGTGTGTGTGTGTGTGTGCGTGTGTGTGTGTGGGTGTGTGTGTGTGTGATCCGAGCGTATTGATGTATGAGAGTGAGTGTGTGCGTGCATGCGTGTGTATAATTATGTATGCACACGCGGAGTGCATGTGTTGTATTGAAAAAAACATCCTCTTCTCATCAACTTCTCTCTCCCATAACCCCCCCCCCCCCCCCACCCTCCGCGACCCTCTCCTCAAACACACCGATCCCCACCCCGCACCTTGGCCCACCGCCATCTAGGACTCTCCTTTTACCAGGGACCACCCTTTCGACCCCCACCCCCCCCCCCCTCCTCCTCCCATCCCAGCCCAACATTATATATCCTATATATATATATATATATATATATAAGATATATACTATATATATTATATATATATGTTAAAAACAGAATGGTAAAAGGAAGTTTTTAAAATCTGTTTTAAAATCTGTTTTTTAACAGATGTTGCTCCCGAAAGGGGTCGAAACATTTTAAGAATTCTATTATGCATTTTAGTGGTATTTTATATATAATATATATATAATATATCTAATATAATATATATATATATATATATATATATGTGTGTTATAATTAAAAAGTGCTTGTCAAAGAATGTTATCACAAACATCTTGATGTGTGTCAGGCCCAAGTTTCTTCCCCTCTTTTCAAACGGCGGAGTCAAAAAACCCCGGCGTTTCCGGCCATATTCAAATGAAGTGAAGAAGAGGAGACGCGAATGTCTACTGTTGTTGTTGTTGACACTCTAGTCTGGATCACCGCATCGTATTACCGTGTTTGGCTTCTGTCAACAACGTTTTTGCGTTGCATATTGCTCGTGCGCAAACACACACAACACACAAGCACGTATGCATGCACGCACGCACGCACGCAAGCACGCACGCACTCACGCACGCACGCACGCACGCACGCACACACACACACACACACACACACACACCACACACATACACGTACACGCACGCAAGCAGGGTACGGACACACACACACACACACACACACACACACACACACACACACACACGCACGCACGCACGCACGCACGCACGCACGCACGCACGCACGCACGCACGCACACAAGGACTCACGCACGCACATACGTACTCACGCACGCACGCACGCACATGAACACACACACACGCATTCACACGCACACACACACACACCACACACACACACACACACACACACACACACACACACACAACACACACACACACTCCTATCCATCTCACCTCCAAGGGAGCTAATTCAATGGAACGCACATTCTCATACTGACGAGATTGATACTGTCAACTATGCGTCACTTTTTTTTTTCACGAAGAGTGACGCCAAGTTGACATTATTAATCTCGTCAGTGTGAGAATGTGCGTTCCATTGAATTAAATCCCTTGGAAGTAAAATGGATAGGAGTGTGTGTGTGTGTGTGGTAGGGTGTGTGTGTGTGTGTGTGTGTGGTGTGTGTGTGTGTGTGGGTGGTGTGTGTGTGTGTGTGGGTGTGTGGGTCTGTCTATTCAACCTAGGTTCATTTCTCTCTCTTCTCTCTCCTCTCCTCTCTTCTCTCTCTCTCTCTCTCTCTCCTCTCTCCCTCTTCTCTCTCTCTCTCCTTCTCTCTCCTCTCTCTCTCTCTCTCTCTCTCTCTCTCTCTCTCTCCTTACAACTCTGAGAACGGAGGAAGGGGCAGGGGTCAGAGTAGGAAGGAAGGGTGGCACAGAGAATAAAAGGGGGAAGGAGGGAAGGGGGAAAGATTAGATGAGGCGTTAAAAGAAAACAGTCAGAAAAAAGTACGGCAAACGCAATAGTACGAGAGAGAGAGAGAGAGAGAGTCGAGAGAGAGAGAGAGGAGAGGGAGAGGGAGAGAGACAGAGACAGAGACAGAGAGACAGAGACAGACAGACAGAAGACAGACATAGAGACAGAGACAGAGAGAGTGGGCGAGACAGAGAGAGAGAGAGAGAAGGACATAGAGAGGAGAGAGTCCAGACAGAGAGAGGCAGTGAGTGAGCGAGACAGACAGAGAGAGAGAGAAACAGAGAGAGAGACAGAATTGGCGAGACAGAGAGGAGACAGACAGACAGACAGACAGATGAGAGAGAGAGAGAGAGAGAGAGAGAGAGAGAGAGACAGATAGAGACAGACAGAGAGAAAGACAGAGAGAGTGCATGTGAGACAGAGAGACAGAGACAGAGAGACAGAGACAGAGATACAGAGACAGAGATACAGAGAGAGAGACAGACAGGCAAACAGAGACACAGACAGAGAGAGAGACAGAGACACAGAGGGTCAGTAAGAGAGAGAGACAGAGACAGAGAGACAGAGGGTGAGTAAGAGACAGAGAGACAGAGACAGAGAGAGAGACAGAGAGACAGAGACAGAGAGAGAGAGAGAGGACAGAGAGAGAGAGAGAGGGACAGATAGACAGATGAGAGAGAGAGACTGAGACAGAGAGACAGACACAGAGAGACAGAGACGGAGAGACAGAGAGAGAGTGTGCGTGTGTGAGTCAAACAGAGGGAGACAGAAACAGAGATACAGACAGACAGACAGACAGAGACACAGACACAGAGAGGAAAGACAGAGAGAGACAGAGGCAGACAGAGAGACAGAGTAGGGAGGGAGAGAGCAGGATGGGGTGGGAGAGGGAACGGTTAGAGAAGGAAAAGAAGAGGGAAACAGAAAAAAAAAAAAAAAAAAAGAACACAAGCTTTCTAATGCAATCTCATGCACAGCAGATATTCAACGCCAAGGGCCGTAAAGCACACGGACAATACATTTCCGGCGTGAAATGACGACAGAGCAGGTGCAAAAACTCTTCTAGAAAAGCGCTCTTGTAACGTGTTAAGGTATTACAATCATGCTTTTCTTTCTCGAACGAGTTTCGGTTTTGGAAGGCTTCAGTGTTGCGCCCCCCCCCCCCCCCCCAACCCCCCCTCCCGCACCCCGCTTCCTTTCCTCTTCTTCTCCTTTTCTTTCTCTCGACCCCAGCCCACCACCTTGCTTTTCCCTTCTTTTTTTTTTCTTTTTATTCTTTTTTTTTCTTTTTTTTCTTCTCTCTCTCCTCTAGCCAGCCGTTCATTGAAAGCGTTAAATTTGGGAGGAGTGATGGGTTGGGGGGGTAGGGGAGGGACGGGGATGGGGGGGGCGGGTGGGTATGGGTGGGGATGGGGGTGGAGGAGTCAAAGGATAAGGAAGAGGGTAAGGGGGTGTTTAGAGGTGAGGGGAAGTGAGGGAGGTGGCTTCACCTTACAGAGAGACCTCAGTGACTGTCCGACTTGGAGGACAAATGAATTTTTTTTAAAGAGTAAAAGAATAAAATGGGGAAAAAAAAGGAAGAAAAAGAAAAAGAAAAAATAAAGGGGAAGGGGAAAAAAAAAAAAAAAAAAGAAACGAAAAAAAAAATCTCTTGAGTAAGGCGCCAAGATTCGTTGGTTGGTATTGACACGTGATAGCAACAATAGACCTCCAAGGTTCACTATTATGTTCACGCATGCGCATGCATTTGCACGCATGCATATGCTGGATACACACACACACACACACACACACACACACACACACACACACACACACACACACGCACGCACACACACACACACACACACACACACACACACACACACACACACACACACACACACACACACACACACACACACACACACACACACACACACACACACACACACACACACACACACACACACACACACACACACACACACACACACACACACACACACACACACACACACACACACACACATATATATATATATATATATATATATATATATATATATATATATATATATATATATATATATATACGAGCGCACGAAGTGCGCGCAAACATACACACACACACACACACACACACATACACACACACACACACACACACACACACACACACACACACACACACACACACACACACACCACACACACACACACACACATTCTATGAATGTACAGAGAACGTTTGAAGTATCCTCCTATGTCACTCTCCTCCACCTAAATGTCTCCTCTCCCTTCCGTCTGCTTTTCTTCTGTTTCTCGTCATTCTATCGCTTTGTCTCTCTATATATATGTATGTGTGTGTGTATATATATATATATATATATATATATATATATATATATATATATATATATATATATATAGATAGATAGATAGACAGACAGACAGACAGACAGACAGACAGAGATATGCGTGTGAATGAGAGAGAGAGAGTGAGACAGAGAGACAGAGACAGAGAGACAGAGAGACAGAGACACAGAGAGAGAGAGAGAGAGAGAGAGAGAGAGAGAGAGAGAGAGAGAGAGAGAGACTGCTTGAGATAGAAAGATGTT
>JADBJO010004832.1:32500-35000 GCA_016801955.1 Conus betulinus
AAATGCAGACATTTCCATATTTCCCATGCCTTACTGAATGGAGGTCCATGGGAGGTAACTCTTTCAGTCTGCAACAACGATGACTAAACCTGGCCGTGAAATACTATGTTTTTCGCTTCATGAACAGACTTAACAGGGGAATCTAGATTTGTTGGACCTTGACAGGGATGCACACTCTCCCTAGCTATTGGTTGCTTGCGGCTTGCGTGCCTCACTTAGCGCATCTTGCGCGGATTTTTTTTTTCATGTATTCCTGTGTTGCTATTTATGTTTTTATCTATTTCTTTATTCTTAACATTTTTTTTTAAAGGTAAGTGATCGCTTGTTCTGTGTGTTCGTTGACCTGAATGTTGTTTGTCTTGCCTGAGGAAGACATAAGAGGTCCAAAATGCGTCGTGTTTTGTTTTGGCGTTTGCTTGCCATGTTCACCGGCGGAGTCACTGAAAATTTCTTTTTGTACTCCCAGTTCTTATAGAACAGGGAGTACTTTAGAATGGGAACGAAGAAATGCTGTCTGTGTGACTGTCTGTGTGTCTGTCTGCCTGTCTGTCCGTCCGTCCGTCCGTCCGTGGTCAAAATGTGTTCCACTCGCTCCAGACAAAACTACTGGGCTAATTTTTCTGAAAATTTGTATGTACGTTCACTATGGGTCACGGTTGATGCCCGATGTTTTAGTTTACCGATATACAGCCATAAGGGTTTTACTAAAGGCTATAACGGCCCATGAACGGTTTTTTCTTCTTAATGGGAATATCTCAGAAAGTACTTGGCCGATCTTTATTCTGAAAATTTGTAGGAATGTTCACTATGGGTCACGGATGATGGCCGATGTTTACCAGAATAGCCGTTACTATCGGTTATAACGGCCCAAAACGGTTTTTTTCCCTCTCTATGGAAATATCTCACACGTATTCAAGATAAACTGGGAGTACGTTTACATGCTTTTTTGCATCTTGTTAAATGTGGTTTTGAATTTCCGCCTGCTGTCACCTCAGTTTGAAATCGCCTCATTATGGATTTCCAATCAGGTCAGTGACAGTGAGGCTATCTCTGTACTTGTGTTTGTTTCCCTGGATTTTCTGTGTGACAGTGTTAAATATCGACTTACTTAAGCTCGGTCCTCATTCAACTGTAAATTGTATCTTAAAGAAAGAAAGGGGCGAGGGAGTGGGGGATGGAAACATGGACTGTAAGGGAGGCATGAGATGGTTGGAAGGAAGGAAGGGGGGGGGGGGGGGAGTTGAAGGAAGGAAGGGGGGGGGTGGGGTGGGGTGGGGTGCAAAATGTGGGTGCGTCAAGTGACTGACTCAATAAACCTTTTGACCTCTACACAGTAAATCGTGGACCACCTGTGAGCTCTCATTCTCTGACCCTCTCTGGCTTTAATGTACGTACGTCTCTTTGCTCTCGCGTGAAATAAAACCACGCACTCGCAAAACACCCGATCTCTCTCTCTCTCTCTCTCTCTCTCTCTCTCTCTCTCTCTCGTCTGTCTGTCTGTCTGTCTGTCTGTCTGTCTGTCTGTCTCTCTCTCTCTCTCTCTCTCTCTCTCTCTCTCTCTCTCTCTCTCTCTCCTCTCTCTATCTCTCTCTCTGCTCTCTTACTTCTGATTCCTCTCTGTGACATATTCATATTGCACTTACTTCTGATTTCTCTTGATTTGTCTTTCTCTTCACCTTCTCCTCCTCTGCTTTCGTTCTTCTCTCCCTCCTATTTCTTCTTCTTCTTCTTTTTCTTTCCTCCCCTCGCTCCCTTCGTCTTGACTGCCTCCTCTTCCTTCTTTTTTTTTTTTTTTCTCCTCCTCCTCTTCCTCCCTTTTTCCCCCTTCTTTCTTCCTTCTTCTCCTTCTCCCTTTCCTATTTCTACTCCCTATCTCTTCTTCCTTGTTCTTCTTCTTCTTCTTCTCTTCTTTTTCTCTTCTTCTTCGGCGCTTCCATTTCATCCCCGTCCTCCTCTTCCTTTTTTGTTTTATCTTCTTTCTCTTCATTTCCTTGTTCTCCTCTTCCCTTTCCCTCTTCCTCTTTCTTCTCCTTCTTACCGTCTTCCTTCTCCTCTCCTCCTCCTCCTCGTCCTCCTCCTCCACCTCTTCCTCCTAGTCCTCCTCCTTCTTCTCTTCATCTTCTCTTCTTTTTCTGCTCCAGTTCCTTTTCCTCCCTTTTCTTGCTTCTTCTATTCAGTCTCCTCCTTTTCCTTCTTCCTTCTCTTCTTCCTCCTTTCCCTATTTTAACCTTCTCCTTCTCTTCTTCATTCTTCTTCTCCTCCGCCTTCTATTCATTTTTCTTCTTCTCGTCCATCTTTCCTTTCTTCTTCTGTCTATTCTGCTTGTTCTTCTGTTTGTTATCGGTGGTGTTGTCCTCCTCCTCCTTCTTCTCCTCCTCCTCCTCCTCCTCCTCCTCCTTCTCCTTCCCCTCCTTCTCTCCTCCTCCTCCTCCTTCTTCTTCTTTTTCGTCTCTCTCTTCTTCTGCTTCTTCTTCTTCTCCAGCTCCTCCTGCTCTTCCTT
>JADBJO010004832.1:87500-92500 GCA_016801955.1 Conus betulinus
ACACACACAGACACACACACACACACACACACATAATATATAATGCATATGTATCCTCTCTATCTATCTATCTACACACACACACACACACACACACACCACACACACACACACACACACACACACACACCACACACACACACACAATACACCACCACCACCACCACCACCACCACCACCATCATCATCATCATTATCATCATCATCATCATTGTCTATGACTCTGATGAAGACGATGAGACTCCTAATACTATACCCAAATTCTACAAGGCTACAGGTTACAAGCCACCTAGTGGAAGAGATGCAGCCTTGTGAATACATCAAATTACTATAGTTAAGGACTAAGTCCTATCACCCCCTAAACAACGACCACAGAACAATCTGGACAGCAAGAAAAGGGGGAAAAGGGCCCTGAAAGAACTTCAAGGACTTGTCCACAACAGGACACTGCGCATCAGCACAGAAGCCGACAAAGGGGGAGCGTTTGTCGTTCAAAACACCAGTGACTATATTGCTGAAGCTCATCGTCAACTTCTTTCCTCTCAGCACTATGATGTAATTAAGAAAGATCCTTCTTCAAACACCATAGCTAGAAAATCCAACCACCTGGTGAACCGACCTCTGAAGGATGACTACATCGATGAGAACACACACAATGGGCTACTATTGAAACTGGAGTGTACGCTGCCATCAGTTTTACATGCTTCCTAAGATCCACAAAACTTTTGGAAAACCCACCTGGACGTCCCATTTGTCTCAGGAGTTGGTGGCCCCACTGAACGTATCTCCAAACTGGTGGACCACTGGTTACAGGGACCATGTCAAGCAACTTCCGTCCCTATGTGCAAGACACCACAACATATGCTCCATAACTAGATCAGTGTGGAACGTGAGTTTTGGTCCTTTTGACGACAGCACATACCACCCTGGTCACCATTGTATGTCGTTGGACTCTACAGTAACATTCCTCACGCCGACATGGAAACAGCAATGAAGGCGTTTGTTAACAAAAAATGATTGCATCAACAACATTACCAACAGAGCGTCTTCTGGAAACTGATGAACCATGTACTATCCAACAATGTATTCCACTTGTGACGGGCATTTCTACAAGCACATAACAAAAGCAAAACTGGGCACTGCAATGGGCACACCTATTTGGCACCTACGGTGGCTTGCCTCTTCATGGGCTGGCTGGAGGCACAGCTACTGATACTGGACCAACAGCCCCTTTCCTATCAGCCGAGAAACTGTGCAAACGGTTTTATAGACGACATCTTTCTTCTGTGGTCTCGATCAACAGAAGAACTTCACCAGTTTCCTTGAGTTTTTGAACCAGTTCCCCCCTACCATCAAGTTCACTATGAACCTATTCTAAAGAATCACTGCCATTCTTGGACATCTTCATCCATCTGCAGCGAGGTTATCTGTACAACAGACCTGTATTCCAAACCTACAGATGCTCGTAAATACTTGGCCCATTCATCCTGCACCCTTACCATACCATCAAAAACATTCCTTATGCCCAGTTCCTGCGCCTCCGCCGCCTCTCTGTTTTTGACATGCCAACCTTCCAGTCTCGTTGCCAGGATATGGAACGTGATTTCCTCCAGCGAGGATACAAGACAGCCCTGCGACCATCCAGGAGGCAAAAAACCAAAGCCAGCCATGTTCCCCGACACGAGACTCTCAGCTATAAGATGGAGACAGGTAACACAACCGAGTTCCATTCATATCGTCACTCACAACCCGTCTAATCCCCCATTCCGTTCTTGGTTTGCAGAACTCCAACCTCTTCTCCACATGAGCCAGAAAATGCGGAAGGCTTTTGCCTTTCCCACCCATACTAGCTGAAAAGAAAATCAAAATCGGCGGGTCTTTGAGAAATCTGCTCAGGCCATCAGCTCCCCCGATTCCAGAATGACATCTATGCTGGATGCTTCAAATGTACAGCCTGAACACTGTGTGGTTTGTGAAGACCATCTAGTTGAGATTAGAACATTCAGTAGTATGCAGACAGGAGAGACATTTACCATCTGTCATCGACTGTCCTGTGACAGCAGCAATATCGTCTACATGCTGTACTGCACCAGCTCTCCGAGCACAACAGTACATGGGTGAAAAACTATGCTGACACTGAAAGATCGCTTCTATCTGCACAGGTCTAACATCAAGTTGAACAAAGGTGCCTGTGTTCATGTCAACAATCATTTCAACTTACCTGAACACTCTCTGAAGAACATGAGATGCATTGTGGTGGAAAAGGCCCACAGCCTGAACAAAACCGCAAGACAGAGAGAAGAGAAGATTTCTGGAAGAATAAACTAAAGACGTTTATCCTTTGGGACTAAACGGCCTTGATTCCGATGACATGGTGACACTTATTGCAGAGTGGAGCTGGGGGGAGTCTTGGTTAACTTACGGGAGGGGTGGGGCATGGGGTTCTGACCGTGGTTTGGTGGAATTCTTTATGTAGACCTGCACGTGTGTGTTATGTGTTAAATACGTTATGGAATTGTTCTGTGGCATCGGCTTGACGTGGCTACTGGCGGGAAATCTCGGTGGCCATGAGAGAGGAGACACGGTGCATATTGCGCGCTGCGCAGCGCGCGCGCGATGCAATGTTGTTTTATGTGTTGTGTGTTGTGCGTGGTAAACGAGCGTGTAGGAGTGTGAGTGTGTGAGTGTATTGCGTGTTATGTGTGCGTCCCTCCTTGTTTCTTTCTCAATCTCTCAACTTTAGCTACTTATTCTCATTTTTTTTGTCTTTTTTAAAGGGCAGATAAACACTGACGTCATAAACTATGGACAACTTGTTCAATGTGGTCAATTACTTATGACGATTTTAACTGTCAATAAACAAGAACCAGAAGAAGAAGAGCATGCATGGTCCGAACAGTTTGGCAAGATCTTATGACATAAGTGCGTCTGTTGGTGTTTCCGTTTTAGGTATATAGCTATGTTTTTCTTGCTTTTCATGTATATATATATCTCTATAATATTATAATTGATAGTAATTTTAACAGATACTATTGAACCTGAGTAGTATATATTTATAATAGAATACGGTAATTATTTTTATATTTGCTAGTTACACATCTAAGATTTCACACAGCTATTTTGTATTCCCTGAGCTGCAGCTTTCGCCTATGAATTATACGGGTAGTTAAGATCAGATGTTATTATTAAACGCGAAATATGCGAGCATTGTTGACGCCCCCGAGTCGAGTGCATTCAGCACACGACTGAACGCGCTCGAGCAATCAATGGCCAATCACTGGCTTACACGAAGGAATACTACCTCCTAGTGAACTGGAGGAAATCAGTATCACTCAGATTGTTTCCCTCAAGTAACCGCCGAGATTCTAAGTGCGCAAGATCAAACATTTAGTTCACCAACTTCATTAATTAGGCCTCGCAGTATATGCTCAGCAAAGAAGATAATCATCTGTGATACCAAATATTTACGATATTAGTTGTCACAAGAACACCAGACAGAATGAATTAGAAATTAGGAATTGACACGTTCCTTTCCTCTCTAATGTCTGACTGAGGCGTCTAGACAGATCCTCCAGCTGAGCGATTCTTTTTTATTTTTACTGCTTAAAACCCCAATAGCGGACCTCAAGATCTAAGTGTAGTCACATGACGACTACTCGCCATTCAAAGACCGGCCATACGCGCTGTGGTCCCCGCACGGCACGTGAAAGCAGGCGCAGGAGAATACCGAAGATTTTGTCTGGAGGCCCGCCAGCTCCTTGCTTTATAAACAGATTAGAACACCCGTTGTGAGTTACGGTTATGACAATCGCTCTTAGTCTACAGTTCACAAAATCAACAGGTTCTGAACCACCAAGAAGGAGGACAATCAACGAATCCTGCTTCGTCTGAGATTCCATTGTGAATGCAAGATCCGTGTCTTTCGTCGTTCAATTGCAAAACGCAAACCAGCTACGGTTTTTGCTTTTTCTGAAAGACACAATCTGTTGACGAGCTTATCCTAATTGCACATCATTAATGAATGGAGAGCCTCTGAAACTTGTGTGAAGTCCATTATGGCCCTGAGAATCGATTTACTAACTGCCGGTTTGCTCTCATGGCGAAATAAATTAATAGGCCGAAGAGTTCAGTCTGCCAGATCCCTCAACTGAAAGTGTGCATTCAATGAGCACGAGTGTTGCCTGGCGCCTCGTTGCACTGTATCATGATAACCACGGTGGCATGCGGGCCAGCAGGTCATCCTGGCCCCTTAGACCTTTCGTGTTCTCTCGATTTCCGTTCTCCCCCCCCCCCCCCCTCTCTGCTATTTCGCCCCCATCCCACCCCACCCACCCACCCCACCCACCCCGCCCCCCATCTTTAAAAAAGAAATATTTTTGGCAGGTTCCTTTTTAACATTTGTCGGCATTTTGATATGAGTTTCTTTTTGTTGTTGTAAGTAGTAACTTACTGGCGTAGAGGCTTCGTAGAGCTAGCGTCATAGGTCTATTTACAAAACTGGACTCTGGAACGCTAGCTGTGTCCTGCGTGTTCACCGTTCTGAGGCAGACAAATGTGGTCTGCTTGATGGCTCTCTGATTGTTAGCCCCATCGAGGCGATTTGGTTGACGCTTCTTGTCTGGGCGGACCTGTCATACTGCTTACTTGGGTTTTGATGGGGTCAGGATATAAGATCGCACCTATCTCCAGCAACTCAAACAGCTTTGCTGGCCCAGCGACGTGCGATACACAGCACAGAAACACACTCCGAGCCACAACTCATGCACCACCACACACGACATTACAATCAAAACCACACCAACACACTACACTCTCGAGACACAACATCAGCATACCCATAAGAGTAGCTAGTTTTGAATTGGATTGGAGAGATTTTTTGTTGCAAGGGAGGACTAATGAGAATCAGAAGCGAAGGACGAGTCTGGATATGAAGACGAGATTCATATCCTGGTAGGGACATTGAGTTAGTAGCTAACAAGAGTTGAAGAGGATTATGGTCG
>JADBJO010004832.1:112500-117500 GCA_016801955.1 Conus betulinus
TGAGTTGGAAGAGGGGGGCGGGGGTGGGGGGAGTCGGGGAGGATAGGGAGGGGGGGGGGGGGGGGTTAGACGACTGACTTCCCTGGCAGGACTGCCAGAGAAATTCCACAGTGATTGGGTTTCACAACTGCACGAGATTGAAATTGAGAGCACGTGCCCCTCCACTCCCCCCCCCCCCCCCCCCCCCCCTACGCCACCCCTCGCCTTCTCCCCTCCTACTCTCCCTTTCCCTCCACCGTCCCCTTCTACAGAGTCTCTTCTTTATTCTTCCTTCTAACCCCCCCCCCCCCCCTCCCTTTCGTCCACCTCCTTCTCCTGTTCCACACCCCTCTCACCCTGTTCCCTCCCCATCCCCTCTTCCCCCCCCCCCCCCCTCCCCTCTTGGTTTTCTTATTATTATTGTCCCACGACACTGTGTGGTGGGGAGAGGGTAGTTAGGAGTGGGAGTGGGGGGGGTGGGGGTGGAGGCGGACAGAGAAGGGGATGGTGGGGACGAGGTGGGGGGGCAATGGCGATGGGGGGGGGGGGGGGGGGGTGTTGAGGGCTTGGGGATGGAGTGGGGAAGTGTGTGTGTGTGTGTGTGTGTGTGTGTGTGTGTGTGTGTGTGAGAGAGAGAGAGAGAGAGAGAGAGAGAGAGAGAGAGAGAGAGAGAGAGAGAGAGCGAGAGCGTGTCGTGTTTGCGAGTGGGTATTCTTCCCACAACGGTGTACGCATTGTCGACACGTTAAAGACACATCACATTATTATTCACCAATCGCGAGACCGCTTGCAGTCCTTGGTCTGACACTAACAGGAATATTACGCATATCAATCAGCGCTAGAAGAAGAAAAGGAGAGGAAAGAAAGAAAGAAAGAGTGGGAAGCCAATGTCTAATTCGGATTCTTTCCATGTTACCGTCACCTTCCATGCAAGTTTCTTGTGCCTCTAATTCTTCGTTCTTCGGAAGTAGGCCTACTTCGTTCACGAGATGGTTGCGTATGTACCCTTGTTTGTTTGTTTGTTGTTGTTTATCTAATGCTAACAGTAAGGTAGTCATATGCTGTCTTCAGGGATTATGTTCAAACACGACAATAAATTGTTTGCTTTGATTATCCTTAGTAGTAGTAGTAGTAGTAGTAGTAGTAGTAGTAGTAGTAGTAGTAGTAGTAGTAGTAGTAGTGTTATTATTAGTTTACTATTTATGTATTAGTAATAAAAATAATAGCAATAATAATATTAATAAACAATACTAATGATAATTATCATTAATAATATATTGTTGTTGTTGTTGTTGTTTGTTGTTGTTGTTGTTGTAGCTGTTGTTGTTGTTTAGTCATTATTATCATCATCATTATTATTATTATTGTTATTACTATCATCATTAGTAGTAGTAGTAGTATCATTATTATCATTATCATAATTATCATTATTATTATAATTTTATTTTCAATATCATTTTTACTGTTATTGCTGTATTTATTACAGGCTGCTGCTGCTGCTACTACTACTACTACTACTACTACTACTACTACTGTTGCTGCTGCTGCTGCTGCTACCACCACCACCACCACCACCACCACCACCACCACTACTACTACTACTACTACTACTACTACTACTGCTGCTGCTGCTGCTGCTGATGCTGATGCTGCTGATGATGCTGCTTCTACTACTACTACTACTGCTACTACTGCTACTACTGCTACTACTACTACTACTACTACTACTACTACTTCTACGACCACGACCACGACCACGACTACGATAATTTTGTTTTGTGTGTGTATGTTTGTCATGCATCCAAGCGGTAGGCGACGCCGCTCTTCCACGAACGACGAAACGGGATTTCACGAGAGTACAAAGGCTGTTCAGTAAAGTGTTTCAGAGCTATCATTCGCACATGTGTCCCCTATGGGAGCGTAGTCGCATCATAAGCCGATAATGGCTTATTTCCTGGGGGGAAAATAGCGATTGTCCTTCAGTTGTTCCTGGTGATAGCAGCTGTTTCACTCAGGATGATAGCTGTTTTTTTCCTGTTTTCTCCATGGATCACTAGTATTTTTCTCAAGATAATGACTGATTTTCTTTGTTTTTAGCCAAGGATCACAAGTGCTCTCTCTATTTTCCAACATATAACGGTTCTGATCTTTGTTATTAATAAGGATTACAACTTTTTTTTTGCAGGGAAAACAGTTATTAACCTTAAGGAAAACAAGTAAACAAGTATGGTCCTGGGGATCACAACTACGTTCCCTATTTTGTGGACGCCATTTGCGTTTGTCATGGTTGAAAGCGGTCAAAGTTCTCTCTCTCTCTCTCTCTCTCTCTCTCTCTCTCTCCTCTCTCTCTCTCTCTCTCTCTCTCTCTCTCTCTCTCTCTCTCCTCTCTGTATGTGTGTGTGTGTGTGGTGTGTGTGTGTGTGTGTGTGTGTGTTGTGTGTTTTGTTGTTTTGTGTTGTTGTTGTTGTTGTTGTTGTTGTTGTTTGTTGCTTGTTGCTGTTGTTGTTGACGTTTTCCTAGCAATAATACTTGTTTCTCTCAAGACAACAAGGATGAAGTTATCATCTCAAGGAAAATAAGAAAATCAGGAATCCTCAGGAAAAACAGGGGAAAAAAAACAGTGATCATCCTCAGGAAAACAGGGAACACACTTGTGATCCTTAGCAAAATAATTATGATCATATGATGATAACTCCTTCCCCTTCCTTTCGCTGTTTTCCTCGAGGCTCATAACTCTTTTCCTTTGTTGTCGTTTTTTTGACGCGAGTATTCTCCCATATCCTCCTCTCCACGTCTCATTCGAAGGAACTGGAAGGAGATTAGAGTTTCCACTCGTGCTGATTCGCAAGAGAAAACCTTTTGCTAAGCTGGGAGTCTCCGGCGGCAATTGAACCAAGATGTCTTGGAACGGAAGAACAATACTTTCTTCATGTGGCTAAGGCTGCCCCAGTCTAAGGCGAACAAGATGGATGTTGTTTTTGTTTGTTTGTTTGTTTTGTTTTTTGTTCATTTTTTTTACGGGGTAAAGGCTGGTTTCAAAGCATATTATTCTTGGTTTCACACCACTATTCTTGCGTTTTTTTTTCCTGACTCTATACCTTTTTTTTCTCCCCCCCCCCCCCCCCCCCCCCCCCCCTCTTTTCTCCCTCTCTCTATCTGTCTTTCCTGCCCTCCTTTGCCTCTGTTTCTTTTATCACAGGTCTGTGCTCTTCCCAGTCTTTACCTATTTTCATTCTACTGTCATTTATAGTGTCAACGATTTTTGCAGTAATGTTGCGACTAGGTAGTGAAAATGTAAAATACTATCCATGATAGATACTGGCTGAGTGTCTTCTTACCTGTTAGGCTTTTTGCTGCAATTTTAAAGGCATCATCGTCTCTTTTCCTTTGCGTCTATTTGACATAGGCCTGTGTGTTAGTGGGATACTCGATTCCTCGGATTCTGTAAATTTGAAAGCTATCGGCCCACAACAGATTCACCACATTTATTAAGAACGTTTAACTTCTTTGTTTAATTTATGCAGATTTCATGTTGATGATTTCGACGACGCTATGGATTCCTGCTTTGGTCGGAGTCCTTAGGATGGTAAGACTGCTTTCAATACTCTTCCATTTATATAGAAACGTCCCCGCGTCAACCAGGTCCGGGAGATACGGACACTTGCAGTGTTGGTCAAGAAATCTGAGCCGCACTCTGAAAGACGCATCCTTTCTGGGGATGGCACTTTTAACCGTGTGGTTCCAGCTTCTATCCATCAAAACTGGTAACGCATCCAGATCTGGAATGGAAGCCATCAAAACTGGTAACACACCAAGTTCTGGAATGGAAGCCATCTAACTTGGGTAACGCACCCAGTTGCGGAATCGAATGCATTTAAGCTGGTAACGCACCCAGTTCTGGAATGGAAGTCATCTAAACTGGTAACGCACCCATTTGTGGAATGGAAACATCTAAGCTGTAACGCACCCAGTTCTGGAATGGAAGTCATCTAAGCTGGTAACACACCCAGTTGTGGAATGGAAACCATCTAAGCTGTAACGCACCCAGTTGTGGAATGGAAGCCATCTAAGCTGTAACGCATCCAGTTGTGGAATGAAAACCATCTAAGCTGGAAACACATCCATTAGTGGAATGCAAACCATCTAAGCTGGTAACACACCCAGTTCTGGAATGGACACGGCGGGGGTGAAAAATCTGACAGGGCGAATATACAAACGCCTCACTTAGTCTGGAACCTCTCCCCCACCATCTGAGTAACGACCAACCATGTAATGCTAGAACGAGAGTCTAGAGAAATATACCATTTGGACTACTCCTCCATATCCTGCTTTCCTCCTTCCTTTCTTTCCCCACTGCCACGCACGCACGCACACACGCGCGCACGCACGCACGCACGCATGCACACACTCACCTGCCTCTGTCTGTCTGGCTGAATGGCTGTCCTTGTCTCGGTCTGTGGGTCTATTTTCTGTTTGTCTGTCTGCCCGTCTGTCTGTCTGTCTGTCTGTCTGTCTGTCTGTATGTATGTCTGCTGTTCTCTCTCTCTCTCTCTCTCTCTCTCTCTCTCTCTCTCTCTCTCTCTCTCTCTCTCTCTCTCTCTCTCTCTCTCTCTCTCTCTCTCTCTCTCTCTCTCTCTCTCTTGTTTAGTGTGTGTGTTCTTCGACAATTCTCACATCGCCAGTTCCACATACCTACTTTTTTCCCCTATGTTTCCACACAGGTAGTAAACAGAAGCCTGACAAGTAATACATTTTCCATGGTGATTTCAGCAGCTGACTGGGAGTACAGACTCAGACACCCGGAAGTCTTGAGAAAAAAAAGTGTGTGTGTGTGTGTGTGTGTGTGTGTGTGTGTGTGTGTGTGTGTGTGTGTGTGTCAGAGAGAGAGAAAGAGAGAGAGAGAGAGAGAGAGAGTTCCATTATGGCTGAGTTCTCAAGCCCTTGCAGAGGTCATATCAGGTTCATCAACAGAAGATAAGAATCTGAAAAAAACAAACAAAAACATCTCAACTCTTAACATG
>JADBJO010004832.1:182500-184050 GCA_016801955.1 Conus betulinus
GATTCCAAAGCATATAAGTTAGCCATGGGACTACCAGTCCATGCCTCTTGTACAAAAGCATACAGTGCTGCTGGGATATTACCACTGGAAGAATATAGGATCTTGCATGCACCAAATTTGTTATAAGAAGTTCTACTAGACAATAATTTAGGCCCTGAAATAAATATTAAATCGGACACTGATTTTCCCAAAAGGGCTAAAAACATATCATCTCAAACGACTCTTAGAACATATACTTCCTCGATTTTAGAATCCTCAGATATCGAACTAACATCTATTGCAAAAAGATCTATTGTGTCTCCTGTCCCTCCCTGGAAACTAATACGAGCACATTTTGACATTGAGCATACAGATTTAACAAAGGCTGAAATATACTAATTTATTGTTATCCAATGTCAAAATGCATTTGCATGATCACTATTCCAACCATTTTAAGATATACACTGATGGATCATTAATCAATGAACATGCAGGTGCAGCATACATTATCCCAGGCCTTAACAAAGAAAAAAGTCTTATTATCTCGGAAAAAAAAAAAAAATCTATATTCACTGCTGAGTTATTTGCTATGATTATGGCTTTAAAGTTTGTTGTTTGATTACCCTCAAAATTTATGTAAAGTTGTTTTATGTGTAGATTCCAAGTCAGTTCTTACTGCAATGAAGAATTTTGAATTAAAAGTTCGACCTGAGATGATCACTGAAATACATAATTTAGTACATTTCCTCTCAATCAGAGACACTGAAATAACATTTCTTTGGGTGCCCTCCCACTGTGGGTTATATTATAATGAAAAAGTTGATATTCTAGCAAAGAGAGGAGCAAAACAGTCTTCAGATTCGCATTTTTTTTAAACTTATCTATGTCAGTGCAAGAGTGCTATACTTTGGCAGAAAAAGTACAATTTTCTCATTTTCATTTGATAGAAAGAAAAAACTGGGTGTTTTGGTTACACAATGAAATGAAAAATATGCATGAAAAGTTAAGTAAGTACGATCAAAATATTTATCGTAGACGACAGATAAGTTCCTTAATCTGTAGATGAAACTGGATTGTTTAAAAACAAAGTATGTCAAAAATATACATTGTATATGTGGCCATAGCATTTCAGCTGATCACATTCTTTGTGTGTAACTTAATGAAAAAATTCATTCCAAATGCGTCTGTACAGCCTATTCAAAATGTTTTCCTGTTAGCAAGTGAAACATATCTTTTCTTTTTGCACTTAGCTAAAAGTCCAATTGGCAAATACTTATAATCGATAACAGTCAGTGGTGAGACGAGACAGAAGACAGTTGTTTGTTTTTTGAGTTTTTTTTTTTTTTTTTTTTTTTTTTTTTTTTAAATCTTTGATTAAGTGGACATCCTATTTTTGTGTTGCACACACGCACGCACGCACACACGCACACAAATGCACGCGTGCGCACGCACTCACACACACACACACACACACACACACCACACACACACACACACACACACACACACACACACACACACACACACACACACATATCGTTTGTGCGTGCGAATGTAGAGCTTTGAACCCA
>JADBJO010004833.1:7500-15000 GCA_016801955.1 Conus betulinus
TTGTTCATTAGAAATGTCTGAAACAGACTTTTGTATGGAGAAAGTGGAATTCAAGAAATTATCGACCATGTTTTCAGTTTTTTTTTTTTAATGTTTTCCTATCATTTCTTTCTGGGGAAAAGACGCAACTTTTTGACATGATTACAAATCAAATTTACAACAAATAGATGCAAAGTAATTGTTCCTTAGCTAAAGGTACAATATATTCCATTGACAAATTGCTCAATGAGAACAGTCAAAGGGTTTAACCTATATACCGAAGTCTGTGGGAAAATGACACAAAATGTCAATAGTTACCAGCATTACTGCTTCTATGCATTAGTGTGAATGAGTTTTGGATGGAAATCATTTTACGGAACTCTCGCCTGTCCGCGCAGTGTAGGTATTTTCAGATTTTGTATTTGTTATTAGGTCATTCAAAAATGTTAAACGTTACATTTGGTTTTGTTGATTCTACGCTTACAAAAAAAAAATCAACGATAGGAAGCAGGAATTTTGCTCAAACCCTTCATCGGTTTTTGATATGTTTATCCTTACCAGAGCAACACCAATTCTATATTGAGATTCATTCTTACAATCTTGACATTTGTCCTCCTATTCTTTCGACCCTTCTTTTGCTCCAGACCTTTGGAACATGGTCACCATTCCATAAATATGGTTGTATTATATCTCTCTGTGTCATTAAATAATGAACACGTTTCACTGATAAAGGTGACAAGTTTTCTTCAAAGGACAATTCCACACAAGAAATCCTGATCTGAAACCATCTGAGTTATACTTCTGTTGTTATTTGCAAACTGTCTCAGATATTTTTTTTAAACTTGCTTGAACTACCTTTGCGCAAAAAAGTTGAACTTTTCACCTCTTCTAAGCAGGAGGGAATTCTGTAAAGTGCCGCACAGCAGGAGGTTGTCAAGAGGACACCCCCTTAGACAAGTGTTTCGACCCTGTACTCCTTAATGAATCTATGTCTGGACACAGTGTTTCCGCTCTCTCCCTCTCTCTCTCTCTCTCTCTCTCTCTCTCTCTCTCTCTCTCTCTCTCTCTCTCTCTCTCTCTCTCTCTGTTGTGGGCTGGCAGTGCATCTCTTGAATCCTTGTTGTCTTGAGATCTTGTACATACTTTTCTGTATCTAGAATTCTTACACCATCATTCTCAGTGTTATGTATTGTGATCTCATTTCTCATTTCATACAAAATCATGAAATTCTTTGTAGCGTTTAACTCTCTTCTTTATGGGGAAAGGGGGGGGGGGAGGGTCAGGTAGTATGTATGCCCAGGCATAGAGCTTACCAAGCGTAAGTGATGTCAGTGTTGCAGGCCTGTGAGGGGTATGTAAATCCGTTTGAAGCCTGATTTTAAAGAGAGTTTTGTCTGTTTTTTTTTTTCCTGCTGTATCCAGTCTGGTAGCTTTTGACAGATTAACTGAAAACCAAATAACCAAAAAAAAAATCGAATTATTGGGGGATTAGTTTCATTTTCTATTAGGGAGACTTTTTTCTTCACCGAGTTCTTCAGCCAATCTAGCCAAACATGGTCGTCGTAGTGCACAGTTTCGGGCAAGAAACTTCTGTGAATTAAGATAGTTTTAGCAGTTTTCATTTCTTTATTCCTTTCCATTGTAAATGCAGTGTCTATACAGACTGATTCATTCTAAATGTCTTGTTTATGATTATTCTAAACGTATGTCTATAATCATGCCAAACGTCGTGTCGATGATTATGCCTTTTTTCAATACCTTCTCTCCAAATTTAACAAGACACGCGGAACCTAAACAGTCGAAGGTTACGTCTGAGGAAAATGAGATGAGTTAATTTAAGCAAACGGATTCTCCAAATGCGTTATACATCTGTTGTCTCCACTCGTTTTGACTTGAGGGGGCAGAAATCTGGGGTGGAAGCTTGACCAAGCAGGACAAACACAGGTTAGGAAAAAGTCATCAGGAAAGTGGGTGGGATGGTGGGCAAACGACAAAGCACTTTCAATGGCATGTACCCATGACAATGTTAACAGACAAAACACATCCATTTACACGACGACTTCAGTAGCCGCAGGTCTGAAAGAAGCGTAAGGGCTAACGCGTAGGTCAGACATCTGCTAAGTCGTAGCCACGAGACCTTCTTCTTAAAGTCTCTCCTCTTTATCATTATTTCGTTTATTCATCAGCTTGAAATCATGCAGCTGTATGGTCTCGAAACTTAGCAGAGGTGGTGTAGCATATATGGACTATTCACTGACGAAAGTGAAACTGAAACTGAGAGAAGTACCAAGTTTAAGAGATCCTCGAGCAAGAGCAGCATGATACATTAAACTAATTCGCTCATTCTTACAGCCCGTCTTGCATTCACCTGTGACTTGAGGAGTCGTCATCAATAGGGATGTGACATTGTGACCCACCACAAAAAGCCTCATCAGCGAATAGAACTCTTGCGTGCAGACGTTTTGCGTGCCTGTGGGACTATGTGGGTGTGCGTGTGTGTGGTGAATAGAGGAGAGCGGGAATAGGAGACGCTGCTTTGGAGATGTGGGCGTAGGAGTGCCTGCAGGAATGGGTATATGTCTGTGGATTTTTTGCTGATTTTTTTTTTTTCAGAAATTTGTTTCATATGCCTTTTGTGCTGAGTCTTTGATCCCTACGGTATCTGCGTACATCATGTCTAGGTTTTCATTGATTTTTTTCTGCTCAACATGTTGTATCATATTTATTCAGAATTTTGTATCATATGTTTTTTGAACGCCAATCCTATGATCTCTACGGTATTTTGTGTACACTTCATTGCATACATCCTGTGATTGTAAGTGTTTTGTTATACTTACGTTCTGTATAGTGAATGCAACATATACATGAGCCTCCTTTTTTCTCTATTGATAAGATAATATTTATTGCATGAATTGTTTTTTTTATGGTTCTTGTGTATTTACTTTATTTTAACGAGGCACTAATGACACGTAGAAGTTTCATGATTGTATTCCCCCGTCCCCAGAAAAGAGGGCAAACGGATTAACCATTTGGATTAGAATCTTTCAAGAAAACTCATGGGGGTGCACACACACACACACACACACACACACACACACACACACACACACACACACACACACACACACACAGATAGATATATAACTTGCCAGTGCGCCCTCTCTCTCTCTCTCTCTCTCTCTCTCTCTCTCTCTCTCTCTCTCTCTCTCTCTCCTCTCTCTCTCTCTCTCTCTCTCTCTCTCTCTCTCTCTCTCGTGTTTGTGTGTATTTTCTGCAGTTTGTTTGTTTGGTAAAATCAAGATGTGGAATAAAGTAGGGTGATAGATACCAAAACACGTGAGTGTGTACAGGCATGACCTTCACATATTCGTGTGTTTGAGGTGTCAAGAAAAAGACTGAGCGTCGGCAGAGGAGAAGAGGCGAAATGGGATGGGGAAGGGGGTAAAGGGAGGCGAATAGTGGGACAGAATCGGAAGAGAGAAAGTTGAGAGGGGCGGGGGGCGGGGGGGTGGGGGGTTAAGGGGCGGGGGGGGGGGGGGTCTTATCAAGGGAACGAGCAGTCAGATAACTGGATTTAGATGGCTCACATGCGAATAAGTTCATGCTGTCCATCGCGAATGTTGATTTTTATTGTTGGCAACGTTGATATGTTTAACCTTTACTGGATGATGATTTTTTTTGACTACACAGACCCGATCGTGCGGGTCGCCCAAGACCCACACATTTTGTAGAGGCTTTTTTTCTGTTGCTTTTTCCCTATTCAGATCGCGTGGGTCTTGTAAGACCCACATCTGATAAAGAGCGGTTTAGAAACGTATTCCTCACCCGATAGCGTGGGTCATGTGCGGCCTATTAAAATCTATAGGTCCCGGGGGAACCGCGACTAATTACGCTAATAATTGATTGTACCCATACATGAAATTTATGTGACCAACGGCTATTACGATTGTTGACAGATTCCTAGGATTTCGTGAGCGTAGCTCTATCCGTTCATAAGATATGACGTTTTCAACGAGTCACTGGGTCATGGAAGACCCCAGCAAGCACGAGAAGAAGAAAGAAACGATGCATCCAAAGGTGCCAGTAGGACCCAGAGAAACACTGTCCTAAACTGCAAGACCAACCAGCCGGGAGCAATCCCGCCCCACCCTTGGAAGCGTACACTGCAGACACGAACAAGGCATCCCATGAAGACGTCAAGGAACATAACTGCTCCCTGGCAGATGGCCACTCTATGTGACCACCGGACGCCATACAGCAGAAGCTACATGGAAGCATCCCTACAAGCGCACCCACCCGTATTTTCATGCCTGTAGAGCTCACCGGGGAATGCCGCCATCCCCATTGTGAGCTGCTGCGTGCTTCCTCCCAGCCCCCCAGCTCGTTGCCGTTTCGCTGATAGGTGGAAACAGTGCAACTCCTGACACGGCCAAGCTTTCGCCATCAGGTCTTGGTGGTCTGACGCGTGTCATAGTGTCTTGAAATCATTATTAACAGCTGTTATTATTCCTGAAGGATCTGATCCGTAAAAGCGTGTGTGTAATCTCCCTCACCCCTGCCCCCGACCCCTAGGCCCCTCCTTATTTTAGAGCTTGCTTAGCAGAATGCACAAAATGTCAAAACATCAACTCAAAGCGCTTCTCCCTCCCTCTCTCTTTCTCTCTCTCTTTCTTTTTCTTCTATCTCTCTCTCCCTCTCCTCCCCCTTTGTCTCTCTTTCTTTCTCCTTTCTTTCTTTCTTTCCCTCCTCCCTCTTCTCTCTCCTCTCTCTCTCTCTCTCTCTCTCTCTCTCTCTCTCTTTCTCCCTCTCTATGTCTCTCTTGTCTTTAATTCTCTTTCTCTCTCTGTCTTTTCCTCTGTCTGTCTGTCCTCTGTCTCTCTCTTCTCTTATCTCTCTCTCTCTCTCTCGCTCTCTCTCTCTCTTCTCTCTCTTCGTCTCTCTCTCCTACCTCTGTCCTCTCTCTCTCTCGTCCTCTCTCTCTCTCTCTCGCTCTGATTTTTTCCCTCTCCCTCCCCTTTCTCCCCTCTGCCTCTTTCTCTCTCTCTCTCTCTCTCTCTCTCTCTCTCTCTCTCTCTCTCTCTCTCTCTCTTCTCTCTCTCTTGCTCTGTCTCTCCTCTCTCTCTCTCTCTCTCTCTCTCTCTCTCCTCTCTCGTCTCTTTTCCTCTCTCGATCTGAGCTGTTTGTCTGTCTGTCTCTCTTTCTCTCTCTCTCTCTCTCTCTCTTTCTCTCTCTCTCTCTCTCTGGCTGCCTCTCTCTCTCTCTCCCTCCTCTCCTCCTCTTCGGCCTCTCTCTCTCTATCATCTTCTACACTCTCCACTTCCCTCGCCCTGTCCGCTTGTATCCCCTTTCAGCTTCTAATCCAAAATTCATATTTGGCCTTTCCCTCGGGGGGAGAAATGTAATTTCAAGTCCAAAAGCACAAGAGCCCAAAGCAACACTGTAATCAGATACAAGGTGAAGGGGGCAAGGGGTATGCGTGCGTGTGTGGGTGGTGTGGGGGGGGGGTGGGGGGGGCAGGGGGAGGAGGGAAGAGGGGGGAGTGCTGGGGAGTGCCGGGTCTTTGTAGATGGGCTGGGTTGGAGTGTATATTTTGATACGCTCAGTCGGGCACGTTTGTGTGTGTATGTGTGTGTGTGTGTGTGTGTCTGTGTGTGTGGTGTGTGTGTGTGTGTGTGTGTGTGTGTGTGCTTTGTGTTGTTGTTCCAGTTGTTGTCAGGGCAGAACAAAGACAGTGCCATGGATCTGCCATTAAATTTCAACTTGGGGCATTTCCTTCTTCTTCTTCTTCTCTTCTTCTTCTTCTTTCTTCTTCTTCTTCTTCTTCTTCTTCTTGCCTTCTCTCCTCCTCCTTCCTCCTCCTTCTCCTCTTCTTCTTCTTTTTCTTCTTCTTCTTCTCTTCTTTCTCCTCCTGCCTCCTCCTCCTCTTCCTTCTTCTCCTTCTTCTTCTTCTTCTTCTCTTCTCTTCTGTTCCTCCTCCTCCTCCTTCTTCTCCTCCTCCTCCCTTCTTCTTCTTCTTCTACTTCTTCTTCTTCTTCTACTCCTCCTCCTCCTCCTCCTCCTCTTCTCCTTCTTCTTCTTTCTTCTTCTTCTGTTCCTCCTCCTCCTCCTCCTCCCTCCTCTCTCCTCCTCCTCCTTCTTCTTCTTCCTACTCTCTTCTTCTTCTTCTCCTCCTTTCCTCCTCCTCCTCCGCCTCCTCCTCCTCCTCCTTCTCTTCTCCTTCTTCTTCTTCTTCTGTTTCTCCTCCTCCTCCTCTTCCTCCTCCCCTCCTCCTCCCTCCTCCTACTCCCTCCTTCTTCTACTTCTTCTTTATCTCTGTTTTCTTCCCCTTCTCCTCTCCTCCTTCTCCCTCCTCCTCCTCCATCATCGTTCCTCCTCCTCCTTACTCTTCTGTCTCTGTTTCCTCTTCCTTCTCCTTTCTTCCTTCTTCTCCTCTGTCCTCCCTCCCTCCTTCCGTCTCTCTCCTCTTCTTTCCTCCTCCTCCTCTTTCTTCTTCTTTTTCTTCGCTTTTCCTCTTCCTCCCTTTCCTCCTCCTTCTTCTCTTTTCTCTTCTTCTTTCTTTTCTTCGGCTTTTCTTCTCCCTCCTCTGCCCTCCTCCCTCCTCCTCCTCCTCCTCCTCCTCCTCCTCCTCCCTCCTTCTTCTTCTTCTTCTTCTTCTTTGAAGTGGACGGAATATCCGAGATCGGTCAAGAGAAATATCAGATCGTGTTATGTACTGTTCCGTTTGATCAGGAAAAGCATTTAGGGTGTTGTGTGTGTGTGTGTGTGTGTGTGTGTGTGTGGTGTGTGGTGTGTGTGTGTGTGTGTGTGTGCGCGCGCGCGCGCGCGCGCGCGCGTGCCTGTATGTGAAATTTTACTCTTTTAATCATTTGGTTTCCCACTTTCATCGTAGACCATCCTCAACCCCTATTCCCATCACCCTTCCTCCTCCCCTCATTCTTTCACCCCCCTTCCCCCCGCCACCACACACCCCACACCCCCTTTTTTTTCCCATTTCCCTCTCTCGCCTTCTTCCCATTCCCCTGCATAACACCGCACTAACACTCCCACCCCCCCCCCCCCCGTCCCCCATCCCATCCCCACCTCCTCCTCTCTTTCAACAACGAAAGGGCCAGCTTTCCAACTGTTGGCAGAGTCCCTGTGTCTGGAATTTTCTTTCCCCCCCCCTCCCTCCCCCCCCCCCCCCCCCCCCCTCCCTTTGAGTTCTTCTGTTGTTCCACTCAGCCCTCTGTTCCAGAGTAGAGCTACCTACCTACCCAGGGGTCAGACCTTGGTTGGCTGCTATAGGGAGCTGACCGACTAACCCCCCCCCCCCCCCCCCCCTCCTTTTCATTATATACTAAAGTTCCCCTTATGTTAGTTTTGATTTCACCCCCTTTGTCACCATACACACACACTCACAGACACACACACACACACACACACACACACACACTCACACACACACACCGGCAGTTGACTGTGCAAGCTTTGTGTGTTGCAGCGTCAACTGGTACATTGCTTGTTTGTTTGTTGCATTATTGG
>JADBJO010004833.1:20000-27500 GCA_016801955.1 Conus betulinus
TAGTAGTAGTAGTAGTAGCAGTAGTAGCAGTAGCAGTAGCAGTAGCAGTAGTAAGTGTATTGATAGCAGCAGCAGCGGCAGCAGCAGCCGCAGCAGCAGTAGCAGCAGCATCAGCAAGCGCAGAGGAGCAGTAATCATCGTTGTTGTAGTCGTTGTTGTCGTAATGGTAGCAGGGAAAGAAGGCGCTCTAATGTACATGTTTGAAAACTCAGCCACCTTTCTGTTTGGGCTGGAAGGTCATTGAGGGATGACAAGATGACTACAGAACGCAGCAACGTACATGCAAAACATGGCTCAAAGTAATGCTTTCTTACTAAACATTGCAAAACAAATGAGCTTTCCACAGACAGGTCTTCCCCGGGCTATCCAAATCGAGGGAGGATTGCTAATTGTTGTTGTTGTTGCTAGAAGAGAGAGAGATGAGGTTATTGTTTTTGTGACTGTGCGGAAGGCATATTTGTCGGAACGCACTTTTTTTTTCTGTTTTGGTGTGATATTGAGTGAGTGTTATTTCACACCTTTTTCTTGCTTTGAATCAACCGTTTTGGTTCATTTGGAAAGAGGAGGATCAACGCCATGCCAGCTCCTCCTTCCTGGTCCCAGATAACTCAACGGGGCTCTATTTTCCTTTTCCTTTCTAAATATATCCTCGCATTTACCAGACCCGAGTGATACAGATACCTTGCGGTGTTGCTCAGAAAGTTTAAGCAATGCATTCTCAGACGCAACCATAACATAGAAGAAGCTCCACAATGTGATTTCGGTCTTCCCATTTCAGATCTTTGCGCAAACCACTCTAAGTGGAATAGAAGTGTCATTAGTAGATAAATTTGACGGGACTTGAACTTTCGAGCTCTCGGCCAGTGGCCCAGGACATTAACTATTGCACCACGAAGAGCACATTGGGTTACAGTCTTTTGTTGTTGTTGTTGTTGTCCCAACTTCTGCGCCATCTTAGAGGCAGTGTACCCACGCCGCCCATTCCGACACCCCGTCCACAGCCACAGCCCGGTCGGCCCGCCGCAGTCCCGGCACCGGCAATCCACAGGGAGCAGTCAATGTCAGGTCGTCAAGAGGCAACCCACCGGAGGAGACACTGCACTGCTGCCGAGTCACTTCGGTGGTGTTCAGTGGCGCCTGTTCTGATCTAACATACGCAGGACACCACCTACTAAGCCCCCAACTGACAACAATAATTGCTTAGTCGCGGAGCCGGCGTGAGTGAACTCTCACTCTGGAGGGCGCCACCACGTCCGTCCAACGACAGCCCCCATAGACTCGCCGATACCCGGTGACCCCGACGGAACTAAACCAAAGCCACAGACGTGGAGAGGACATCGAAATTGAGGTCACCATGAGAGCAGGGCATGAAGGGCCACAGAATTTGAGACTTTTTTTTAACGCTGATGCGATGATGAATTAGGATGATTAAGATGATGATGCTACGGATTTCCATTTCGGTCTGAGACTACATAACAGGGCTGTTCTCTACGTTCCTTCATATAATATCCCGACGTCAACCAGACCCGAGAGATACAGGCACCTGCAGTGTTGATCAGGAAATTTGAGCAACACTCTCAGAAACGCATTAAGTGGATGAAACTCGACAGTGTGGTCCCAGTCTTCCCAACTGAGTCCGCAGCAAACTCAACTCTGGGTAGGAGCCGGTCGGGGCAGAAAGCCCACATGACTCGATTGGATTCGAACCCACGACCTCCCAACCGGAGTCCGCGACGCTAACCACTTCGCCACGGCGGCTAGTGGATTGCAGTCTTAGGTTTGCTCCGGATAAATAGACACACAACAAGGTTGCTCGCACGGTGCATGTGGCGATTCACATTCCCTAAACACTAAGGACAAAAATCCTACATTTCTCAACCGTAGATTTGCAAGGTGGACAGTTTTCTAAACGTTCATGAGAACACGTTATACTGCTGCAATGACAAATGACAACATTAATGTATCGTATTAGCACAACTTAATGTCCAATCAAAAATGTGAAGGCAACGAAAGCGTTAAATTTTTGTGGGCAGAAGAATGACACACTATAATGGATTTTATTAGAATGAAATAACAGAGGTAAAGACATGCATAAAGAGACTAACAATGCAAAATGAATGATAGCCATATAAAACAAGCTTGCCCAGTGTAATTTGGTAAGGATGATGTTTGTGTTTTTTTTTTTTTTTTGTTGTTGTTGTTGTTCGCGATGGCATCTTTATGGAATTGATAAGGAACAACAGCGAGGATATTCGGATCCGTCGCTGACCTTTCTTATCGAACCCTCTAGTCCAGTATTCAGAACTGACTGAACCTCTAGAATCGATCTCATCTCATTTCAAACCTCAGCAGTAGGTCTACATAGAATTTCTTGTCGTGTGAGCGCTCCCTCGGTTGTGTCCTTTCTGGGAAGTCTGAGCACCTTCTGGATTCTCCACGTGTAGGAATAAGGGCATCATTCCTTAAAAAATCTTTAAAAGAAGAATAGATAAAAGGGGAAAAAAAGTTCCAGCATTCATCCCAGCTCTGATAGGAAGGAAGATAAAGAGTTGTATCATCATCCTTCGCCTCTCTTGCTGGGGAAATTTTCAGGAATGCTTTTATCAGAATGCCTGTTACACTATTGCAGGAAACATATGTTCCTGTTTAACAGGTAACCTAAATTTCGTGAAAATTTGACGCACAGTTTGGCTCTGTAGAAACGGGTCAATGACAACCCCAAAATTCGTCACAATAACACTGAAGAAAAAGAAACAGGCCAACTGTTAAAGTAAGAGACTTGTTGTTCCCAAGAAATCAAGAGTTCTCATCGAATTCTATTGAATGTGATAGAAATCCCATTGTACGTGCAGCGTAGGAGAAAATTTTGTTTAAAGAAAATATCCACCACGTTTGAAAATGATATGGCAGCGTGAATGCTCACATCTCTTCAGAACAGACCAAACATTCGGTTTCCAGGTCCGCTTGTAAATATGTGTGGCTGTATACACTAAAGTTCCAGAACACGTCTTGTCAAAGAGATCGACAGGCAGAGATGAACAGACCGAGAAAATAAGACAAAGGTGGAAAGACAAAGAGACACCGACAGGCAATCAGACAGATTCACAGGCAGTTTGGCAGTGTGCACACCATGTCGTCACGTGGTCAGTCTGGCAGCCGTTGTATCATGTGTTGTTTCAGCGTCAGCATGTCTGCTGGTAACCGCTTTGCCTGACGTTTCTTAGGCTTGGCGGCTGTGGCCGAGATTCATAGAATGCTAATGAGGCTTTGACATGAATTGGGTTTACCAACGATCAATAAATAGATCAATGAATAATGAAATAAACGAATAAGCGAATAAAATAGATGAAATAGAAACAGTGATCAATTTATTAGATGAATAAGTAAACAAAATCAATTAATAGTTAATTCATAAAATGAATAAATGAATAAGTGCACGAAGAAGGATTGGATCTTTAATCATACCTTATCCATGCATGTATGTACGTTTGTTTGTAAGAAAGCAGGTGTATATGTGGGTACTTATAAGTGCAGAGACCCCTCTGGTGAAATCTATGTTAGTTAGCCATAATCTCCACCACAGCGTGTGCAAAGTTCGTAAGTATAAACACTTACGGCAAAAAACAAAAAAAAACAAAACAAAAACAAAACAAAAACAAAAACAAAGACACAAACAAACACAAAATTGAAACTGATCTTCAGCTTCATAAATCAAACTGGAAGATATGACTCTTTCCCAGTCAAGTGAAAACCCGGCAATCAGCCATGTAGAAATGACGAAAGCCAAACATGGAAAGACTACACTGGTCGCTGAAGTCAAAGAATACATATCAAATGCTGTGGCTGTACCACAAATATGATAAGATCACAGTGTAGTGAGAGACAAAAAATTCTAATTAAAAGACAATTTCACATTCCATGTCTGCTTTTGACACAATGCGTGCAGTGTGGTGATTCAGAACCATACCTGTTCAAAACGACGTGCAGATAAAGATACCCGGATTCCAGCGAGAGTATGCTGAAGGTAGGAGAAGGAGGGGGGGTGGCGGCGGGGGGTGGGGGTTGGGGGTTATGAAGAATAGCATACCGTGACATTGATTTGAAAATCGTTGCTCTCATCCGGGGGGGAAACTGTGTTGACTGCAGTTTTTTTTTTCTTTCTTTCTTTCTTTCTTTTTTTCTTTTCTTTTTCTTTCTTTTTTTTTTTTTTTTTCCTTTTATTATTTTTGTTTTTTGTTATGTGTGTGTTTGTGTGTGTGTGTGTGTGTGTGTGTGTGTGTGTGTGTGTGTGTGTGTGTGTGTGTGTATCCTATTTATGTATCTGAACCATTCTGTTCAAATGACATGAAATTACAAGCAGTTCTTGAGACGCTTTATGCCACAGATTTCAGCGGCTTAAGCAAAGAGGACTGGTCAAGCTTGATCTCAAACGAATCAGGTGAAAGAATATTCAAGTTGGTTGTTAACGTCATTTCAGTCTGTACGCTTCCAGCACACCAAGGTTTAGCTGCAGTCCCATGATTCCACTATCTAACCATGGAATGCCAGTGTTAGACCTTAACTATCACCGACCTAGAATAAAAGATAACAGTGTCTGATACCTACATCCTAAATGGCTTCGACACGGCAGAACAAAAAATGCGTACGTACGGATACAGTAGAATAGTCTGTCAACAGAAGGTGGCTTAGTGGTTGATGCTGTCGCTCGGTATGGGAGAGAGTCCTGGTTCTTGGTTCAAATCCTACTGACAGCTAAGTTACGTGTTTTGTGTGCGTGCGTGCGTGCGTGCGTGCGTGCGTGCGTGCGTGCGTGCGTGCGTGCGTGCGTGCGTGTGTGTGTGTGTGTGTGTGTGTGTGTGTGTGTGTGTGTGTGTGTGCGTGCGTGTGTGTTTTGAGCTTACTGTGTTTCCTGGTCTTTAAGTGGTGCTAGTCCTTCGACTGAGACGAAATCTGATGTCCCGTATATAGTGTGCACTCAGTTATGAAAAAGAACACACACAGGAAAAGGCATCTCCAGTACAAAAAAAAAGTGCAGAATGAAAATCGGATGAATCAAAACAAACAAGAAAGACACAAGCAAGCTGCCTGATAATCGTTTGTGTTTTCTTTACGTCGTCTCTCTGTCATAAATGTGCTTCCTGGGTCTTCCATGACCCAGTGACTCAATAACAACATCATATCTTAAGAACGGATCGAGCTATGCTCACGAAATCTTAGGAGGTTGTCGACGACCTTAATAGCCGTTGGTCACAGAAATGTCACATATGGACACAATCAATTATCAGCGTAACTAGTCGCGGTTTCTCCAGACCCTTTACATTTTAATGGGTCGCACATGACCCGCGCCATGGGGTGAGGAATAAGCTGCTGAACCACTCTTTATCAGGTGTAGGTCTTACAAAACCCACGCGATCTGAATAGGGATAAGCAACTGGGAAAGCTTCTATAACATGTGTGGGTCTTGGGCGATCCGCACGATCGGGTCAGAGTGGTCAAAAACGTCATCCGGTAAAGGTTTAAAGGATTAGTGGGTTGACACTCTCTTAAGATCTCAGCTCTAAAATTCACGTAAATGCTTGTGGATATGATGAAAACTACCTGTCACTGGTATTTATCGTTGTGAAAGTTCACCGCTTCGTTGAGTCGTTTTTCACTTCAGATTCATACTTCCAGCTGCTTCTGTATAGCCTGTGGGTATACTTTCTTCATATAAGAGATAGGTGATCAAATAATTGCGTGTGTTTACCTTTCGTAATTGGGAGTTCAAGAACGAATGCAGCTGGAGAATTGAACATATCAACACATCACAAAAAGCATTCGAATTGAGCATATTATACACTCAAATGGTGTTGAAATGATCCCCCCCACCCCCCACCCCCCCCCCCCCCCCCGACCCCCCCCCCCCCCCCCCCCCCCCCCCCCCCACCCCCCCCCCAGTACCCCCCCCCGCACCCCCCCCCCCCCCCCCCCCCACCCCCTCCGCCCCACCCCCCCCCCCCCCCACCCCCCCACACCACCTCACAACCCCACCCCCACCCGCACCCAACCCCCCCACCCCACCCCCCCCCCCCCCCCCCCCCCACCCCCCGTCCCCCCCCCCCCCCCCCCCACATCCCCTTCCCACTCCGTCGTACCCGTGGACACATCCTCCCATTACACCCTCCTTTTACCGGTGTCTCCCCTCCCCGTCTGAACCACTCGTCCCAGGTCCCATGCCACGCGCACTTTTCCCCAGGATGAAATTGGGAACATATTTGGGTATTGAGCGAGCTGGAATGCTGCTGGCGCTTTCCAAACGGTTAGATAACTCCGACGGGGACGCCCAGTGTTCTACACCCGTGATATGTTGCCTTCATCGCGACCGGTATTGCTCATTTGTTTCGGCCCTCTTTTCGTCATTGATCTTGTCGCTGATTTAGTAATCAGAAGAGACAAGTAATAAGACAAAGGCGCCGCGCTCTTGAATGTAGGCGGGGGAGGAGACGAGGGATCTGGATATGAGTGCCGACGACCCGGAGAGAGTGGAGAGGGGGTGACTCGGGTGAACAAAACCAATTAAAGTGCGGAGAGAGAGAGAGGAGGACGAGAGAGGAGTTCGGATGAGAGCAGAGGGATTGAGAGAGAGAGGAGGAGAGCGGAGAGAGGAGGATGAGAGTCGAGGAGGATGGAGAGAGAGGTTTTGAGGGGGCGTGGAGAGAGAGGGCGCGAACGGGACCAGGCGACACGAGGGGAGGGGTCGACAGCGATGACGAACGAGGTGGCGGAGGGAGGGAAGATGAGAGGGAGAGTTGGCGGGAGAGATGAGGGGGGGAATCGAGAGAGAGGGAGAGGGATCGAATGAGAGAGATGGGAGGAGAGGATAGAGGGGGGGGCGGAGGAGAGGGAGAGAGGGGAGAACTGGATCGAAGAACGGCGAGGAGATGAGGGAGGGAGTGGAAGGTTCGGAGGAAAGGAGAGTGTGGGATTCAGGTTGAAAGACGACGAGGCGTGACGTGGAGCAGATACCGATAGGAGTTGGGGTCCGACGGTGCAACTATAGGCCGGCGAATCGAAACGGGGAGAAGAGTGGATACTTGAGAGCGTGAGGACGGGATGAGAGAGGAGAGGGAGAAGAGAGAGGAGTGGGGGTGTGTGTCTGGGTGTTGGTGTGTGGGCTGTGGGTGTGTGTAGGGTTGTGTTGTTGGTGCGTGGTGCGCCGCGCGCGCGTGCCGCGTGCTAACGAAGGATTACTAATACGTCATGTAATTATATTTTCAACAGGCAGGGCAGTGTGAAGAAAGAATCGCCAGGGAATTATTGTCAGAGAAAGCAGTACAAAATTTAGTCATACACAGTGATATCATAACCTAAATGCACTAACGATGTCTGTTCTGTCTGTTCTGTCTGTCTGTTCTCTCTCATCTCTCTCTCTCTCTCTCTCTCTCTCCTCTCGCTCTTCTCTTTCCGCACACACACACACAAAAACAACAACACACACACCCAACACACAACAACACCACA